>QVOA01003422.1:0-79807 GCA_014825685.1 Pseudomyrmex cubaensis | reverse complement strand
CTCTTTGATCTTTTCCTTTTATTATATCCTTCTAACTTGATAAATATAAATATAATATTATTATATAAATTAAATATAAGTATAACATTGAAATCATTCCGGCAACGCAATCCGAAATTAAACGTAAAAGCGATACTCATCATTTCCGTGTAATCCGATTGTAATGACGTAAAAACGTTTGTAACAAAACGCACATCGCATATACATACATACGCGTATCGATCATATATTATTCTTCGCAATTGTCGCGTTATTATTGTCATCATCGGTGTGTACGATCGTCGTAATGGAGAGGAACACACACGTCGTTCTGACGTCAAAGTATGTAGCGACACCTGATTGACATCTTTTTTTTTCTCGCTACGTGCAATCCCATCGCGCATCTGCGCGCAAATGCCAATCAAGTCTCGTCAGAAACCGACGAGGACACAAGAAATCGCGAAAAAGAGAGAGAGAGAGAGAAAAAGCCTTGGATTTTAATATTAAGTGCGTTGATATTTCTATCTCCAACGCGCGAACGACGTTAGAAGCGTGACAAATAAATAATATTGTGTAATATCGCGAGATAAACAGCTTGAGGAAAGAAAACAAAAAAAATTAATAAATATTCATCAGGCCGGTCGAAGCGTGACATACCCCGGCACCGGGGTGCAGGCAGATTTCCGCGTACGCCAGATCATCGGTATCAAAGTATTGCTGCGAAATTCACCGATTCCTCGGCGAAAAAAACGGAACGAATCACGTTCGTTCGTTCACGAGAGAGTCGACAATGTCAAGGCGACCGACTCGCTTATTTCCTTATCAATGCGCGCGGCGTGTTACGTAATCGCGCAGACGTTGCCTGCGCCGCGAAGCGCGCGCTGGTGCACCGATATCCGACCGCGCGCGCGGAACGCCTTCGATGCCTCAACTGTGCTTGACCTGTGACGTAAAACCGTCCACGCACACACGCAATCAAGGCCGCAAACGTAACATTCGCAACGATTCCGTTATGTAAATTTAAATCGCGCGTTTTCCAGATTAATACACCGTCATTGTGCGGACTGTCAACCGGCGCCGACGTGTGTTCGTTCCGCGAAAATGATTAGCGAGAGATTTAGCGATTAAATACGAGAAGGGGGAGAGTAAAATAAATTTCATGAGAGAGAGAGAAAAACTCGCGCGAGACTGTCGACATTGAAATACGATATTTGTCGTTAAACAAGCGCTTGATTGAAAAACATTTATTTCGGATCGGGTTCTCGCGTCGCGACACGGAAGACTGATTCGAGTGAAACGAACTCGGAACGCGGAGCTTTTATGCGAGTGTATAAACGTTGACGACCGCCCCCGGCGGCGGTGTGCGTCATCGCGGCGAAAACGCGCGCACCAAAATTGCATTTCACGTTTCTCACGCGGGCGCGCGTTTCTCTCGCCGTTTCGCGAAAATAATCAAAACGCGCGCGCACACGACAGATAGAGAGAGAGAGAGAGAGAAAGAGAGAAATAGAGAGAGTCGAAAAGCCTGCCGGTCGGAATTATGTACCCTTACGAGCCTAATGCAATTTGCATTTGAAATACTTTGACCTTTTCAGAGCTACATATGCGGCTCGCGGCGCGAATCGACTGCAACTGCGGAGTCCGCTCGCGCGAGCTCGTCCGACTCGCTGCATACGAACGAGGGCAAAACTTAAGACCGCGGAATAAATAAATTCGCAAATAAAAACAATACAACAAATCTCCGCGCGAGTCTCGCGCGAGAAAAATGCAATTTTGTTCCTCAGCGTCCGAATTCTCGCGCGAGCGGAAAATTAAACTGTACATATATGTGAGCGCGCGGTGTTCACCTGAGACGAAGCCTTGCGAAAGATCGCGCTCGGTTCGGAGTAGACGGTGTGTTACATCGACGTTTACGACAACACACAAAACTCGGGCGAGGGGAGGGGGAAGGGCCTACGGAGAAACAGTTGCGCTTTCTATAAATAGCACAATACGTTACGCAATATTGCGACAGAATATTCGTAAAAATTGATCGATTTTCCGCGGCGCCGATTTCAATGCGAAACGCTCTTCGAGCGCGCGATTCGGAGCTCAATTGTGAAACGTGCGCGACTTCTAATTGTCTCTTTCTCTCTCTCTCTCTCTCTCTCTTTGTATATATACGATCGGCGTGGTCGCGAGCCGACCGTTTCTTCACGACGGAAATCGCGCGCGACTTACACACACACACCAATGTCTCTCGTTAATAAATATATAGCAGCGCGCCGTGTCGCTCGCGCACACTTTAAACAATGTTACGTAATGCTTCTTGCGTGTTTTGCGGTGCGCATTACCTCATATCAAAGCAATTCTCGGGCACACCGAGAGCAAGCTCGCCGGTCATTTTCCCACCGAGGCAGCCCCTCCTGATTTCTATACGCGCGAAAGATCAACCCTCCCCACGCTCTCCCCCCCGAGATTTAAGAGCGATCGCGCATTCCGGTTCGCCGATCGATTCCTCTCCTTCGCGATATCCTCCGCGATCGTCGGTCGAGCGATCGGCGTCGTGAAAGCGCAGCATCGTGCGCGCTTTTTCCGAAGCGCGCGGATCGTATTGAGGGGTTCGCACAACCCCTTTCGCGCGGCTCGAGACAGAAGCGAGGGGTATTACGCGATAATCTCGCGGTAATCGCGATTTCGATAATATTCTTTGTCAGTCGGTCACGATTGGAACGAGAGACCCGTTCGCGCCGGATCGGCGCGACTCTCGACGCGGATCTTTTACGTAATGTGTACGTATCGGCGCGCTGAGAGCGAGAATCGGGCGCGCGAGAGACCGGCGAGGAAAACTGAATCATCGATTACACTTGCGAGGCTGCCAGTGTGGACGATGGCTTCCTCGATCAACCTTGAATAATCTGCTTCTTGGGGTTAATGCGCGGTCGGAGGGATCGGAAAAATTGTCCGGACTCTTTCTTTCTCTCCCCCTCTCTCTCTCTCTGTCTCTCTATGTTTCTCCTCCTTTCCTTCCCTCTGGTCGTCCCCGGTGGAGGCGATATCGCGATAACCGTCGGCCGTACGGCGGTGAAAGTGCCGTGCACGTAGCGGCCGTAAAATGTGTCTCATTACAGCGCGCGTTAGAAATCACTTGACACTGTCCGAAATTTCTCTTAGAATTTGTCAAGCAAGTAAAGCGAAAATTGAGAAACAAAAAAGTTGCGTAATTAAGGATGAAATTCGTTAAATTCACACTCTCGCCGAGATCTCTCTACAGACGCAGTTTGCGGAAAAAAATGTAAAAAAAAAACGCAGCTACGTGAAAATTGATAAAAAAATTTGCGTAAAACCAAGATTGATTGAATTCACACTCGAGATTTCGAACCACCAAGATCTCAGACGCAATTTTGCGGTAACACATGCAAGAGACGCAGCTGTATCTAATCAGAAACGAGATAATTACAACCGAAGGATTAGTCGCGAATCTCGAGCGTTATGAAGATTCGCGCGGAAACACACACACACAAAAAAAAAAAAAATGAAGAAAACGCTCGCCGACAGATCGCGAGAGACACGTGAATGCATAATATAAAAGAACACGGAAATCTGCCGGCAACAACCGGTCAAATACCCATGCGTCGTCGCTCGGAAAGAATCATTTCGCAGTCTCGTTCCTTGAATCTCTGGTTACGTAACTCGATGTCGATGTAATAGACGTAGAGAAGAGTATACGTATATACAACAGTAATTATCTTTTTTTAAGAGACCCCCGGAGTCGCGAGTTGGTAAACAAATGAGCGAGCGAGCGATATCGGCGCGATACTATAACGACGTTTTCTTCGTTCGGAGGAAAAACTCGTCCATTCAAAAGACGAGAGACGATTCGGAAAAGCGATATTGTTCGCGAGAGAATTGCAAATCGCAGTTGGTTTGAAAAAATATAACAAGAGGCAAAAATCCAACGCGCGAGCTATAATAAAATTTCTCTCGCGTGCAAAATAATATATTTTATATATATATACATATTTTTTCACGAGCTTTTCACAACCAGTTTACCGCTTACGTAATGGTATCGCCGCTTAGTTCTATGTGTATCTCATCGTTTTAAACATTATGCAATGCAATCGACTGATACGCGGTAATTTTTTATTACTTCTTGCCTCGTTCACGCGCGCGTTTGCTGTCTCCGAACTTGACGCATCTCTTTTTCCAACAAAGTTACTTCTCGTGACGAAGAAGAATGTAGTGAAATAAATTTATCAACGAATTGAAAAGAATCGACACTCCTCGCCGTCTCAAATCTACCGTCTCTCTCCAGCTTCGAAATTTATTTTTAACGTTCGGTTAAATTAAAATTTTTAAAAACATACGAAAATTAAAAATTTACAAATTAAATATATAAATTTTTGCAAATTAAAATCCAAACCGAGAGAAATTTAATTTTGTTTTATTTAATTGTCCTTCTTCAAATTTGCTTCAAGCAATTATCGCAAACGCATCGCCTCGTCGTGAGCGGCTTTTCAACGAGCAAAAAGACCCGGAGGCTGCTTCGCAGAATGTATCATTAGAAAATCTGTTTATCTCGCGGGCGCTTCGCGTTGCGGAAAGCGTCCCGTGCGCGCATACATTTGTTTAGAAAAGCTCCCGGACCGGACTCGGGCGCGATGCGAAATGCATGCGTAACAACGCGCGCGCGCGCGAGAGAGAGAGAGAGAGCACGCGTGTGCGCGCGTACGTGTGCGAAGCGACGGCGATAAGAACCGCGTCGCGACGCGATGCGTTATATCATCATCGCGCTACAAGCCGCGATATTGTGATGTTGCGTTGTTTGCCTTCGAGTTTCTTCAGCCGTTGAACCGCTCGCTCGCTTCAATTGCGCGGGTTTACAAATTGGAGCGAAAGATAAGCGGAGAGACGAGAAACGCGAAAAATTCGATTATCGCATCGTCGCCGCGCGCGCTCGTACAAACAACCTCGATCGCGGAAGTTGATTCCGATCTTCGCGCGTTATTTGCGCATCGCGCGTTACGCACGTGGAAACGTCGCATTCCCGCGCTTTTTTCATCCGCAACATTTGCGGCTCTGTAATCGAGTCGCAGATTCCTTCGAGACGTATTCGACTATTATTGACTGGGGGTTATATAAAAGAGATCGCGATTACGAACAGCGAGAAGAGAGTCTCGGAAATGGCGCACATATTGCGCGACCTTTTCGATTTAAAAAAAAAAAAACGCCATCTTGAAGAAGTCGAACGTTTTTTAGAAACAAAGTCTCGTGGATGCTTTTTAGAAACTTCTGCACACGTGTCGTTCTCGTGCAGACACACACACGTACACAATCGAATCAGAAAGTAAACACGCTCGCGACATTCTCTTTCGACACGGGACTATTTTGCACCGGCAAAATCGATAAATTTATTTCGGCTACTTACGTGTGTTTATCGTCGGCCGCGGGTGTCATAATCGTTCGTTGTGAAAACGCGCGAAGAGAAACCGCTTCACTTCCGCACTCGACGCACTCGAGTTCGTTGATTCTCAAAAAACCACGCTGTCGTTATACAAAAAGATACGCGAACAAACAAACAAACCACACGGGGGAGGTGCTTTTGCGAAAACCGTGCGAAAACAGTGCGACTCGCGCGAGAACAGTCTCGTAAAGCGGAAGAAACGCGCTCACTCACTTCTCCGTCACGTTCGGCGTTTTTTCGTTCTTGATACACTCCTCGTTCGAGTTCACACACTATGATCCCCAATCGCGTCGTGATTCAAGCGAGAGAAAATCGGAAAACGGGAGCGCACGCACGCGTTTTCACGCACGAACCGCGCACGGTCGTCTTTCGAACGTGCGCGCGGACCCGACGAGCGCGACGGCGAGAATTATTGTTGTCGCCGCAGATTGCCGCCTGCCCGGCGGAGCGCGCGTGTTTCCCTTGGAAAAACACGACCGACCGAGATGGCGCCACCGTCCTCGTCTCGATGTGGCGGAACTCGATAACTTTTTTATCCGCGCGCACATTCTCCACGCGAATTTTTATATCCGCGTCTTCCTTCCCTTTCAATTTCACTTTCTTCGTGGCCGCGCTTGGCGACCATCGTACATGTTCGGTTCAATAATTTTTCTCACAATAACTAATTAATTTCTTGACAGAAATATGAATTTTTATGTATACTTTGTGACAATAAATTTTTGTAAGTTTTTGACTAAATATAATGAAAAATTGCTGATATATTTTTAGCTTTCAACATATGTTACATAATTTTATATATTTTTTACACCTAGAATACAATTAATATTATAATTAATTTACTTCTAAAGTATATTTAATTATAATTAAAGCTCGCGTACACAACACAGAGACACAATTTCTTCAGGCTTGTAATACTGGCCTTTCGTGTTTACCCTCAAGTGTGTCGTTAACAGACGCGTAACCAGTTCCACCCTGAGAATTAAAAGACAAATATTAGTACTGTGTGCTAAGTTCATACATTGTATACAAAGCTTATACATTGTATACGAAGTATATACGCTTACTCTTTGCAGTGGAATAATATCAGACGGCGTCAGTTTAGAATTGTCCAGAGGATTGATCCAGTCCTTCTTTATCAATTTTTCCACGCACTCCATAGTGACTACATCACCTCTAAAATCAAAATAAAATATGAACAAAATATGAACAAGAAGCTAAATAACAGGCGATTAAATATGTTTAATCAATTAAAGAATTTTGCTCTTACGTTGTTCTGATCACAGCACAAGGGACACTGTTACTCAGAATATCATGTGTAATAGGACACATGTATCTCGCTTGCTTAACAATCAGCGATTTCTTGTCATCCGGATCATTGACTTCTGTGAATTTTACAGATATAAGATCCTTGACTTTCAGTGGCTTTCCACTGACAGGACAGTAAATAGTCTTGTCTGGCTTTTGCAATGTAATGTCTTTTGCCTCAGGTGTCTTGGAAGGTATCCAGAAACTGGGCAACATTTTGTCTTTGCCATTTTTCATGTTAGATACTGAAGCTGCATCCGTATTGTTTGAAGTGTTCGACACAATGGTTTTTTCACCCTTCAGAAAAGCCTGAAGTTTTTTCATCTCTTCGTTAGCAGTTTGCTCTTGTGATTCTTCCTGCAACATTAGTGATGAGTTTGATGTTGAAAATGGTTCACAAATTGAATTAAAATGTTTACAAGTTGGTTTTTCTAAATAAATAACTGATTCTGCAGACAATCATCAGCATAATGGTTTTTACTTAAACTTTTCACTGCTCCTACCTCTTTCTTTTGTTTCTGCTTTTCATATTCCTTGAGTTTTCTCGCGTATTCCCTCTTCTTGGTCACGATATACTCTAATATTGCCTCCTTGTCAAACAGATAACCATCTTTCCTTTATAAGAAAACAGAGATAATGATTATGTTGTTTAATGTATGAGAAAATATATGCAGAACAGAACACATACGTGATCACAGGATATCTGCAAGGTTGCAGAGTCAAGCAGCAGCAATCGAAATCCTTGACGGAATCCTTGCCGACTCTCTGAGTGTTGGTGCCATATCCCGACGCTGCGGCGTCCTTCTTCTTCTCGTGATACGTGTACACCGCGCCCGCAGTACAATTTCTTGCGTGTCGCGTCATAATAAGGAATTTATGAAATAATCCTCTTTGTTTGAGAAAATGTTATTCTGTTTCTTTTAAACGGAGTTCTCACAACTTTGTAAACAGCGTCCAACGTCTTTTGCAAGGTTATGGTCACTGAAAACGGCGTTTCTTATTGCGAGTGTAGAGAAGTAAACAGATTGGCTAACCAATCCAATGGCTGTGTCCAACAGAGCAAGCTGCCTTGTAGCAATCGAATGTGATTGGCTCTTGCTTTTATAACCACAAATCAACGTATTGACAAGACGACGACTTAACAATTGTTCTGAACGCGGCCATTGGCTGTTGATTAGAAATCAGTCTTTAGTTGGTGATATAATTATTTGTGATTGGAACTTGAGCTACAATAACAAGAGATATAGATAGAAAACTACATGGTTTTATCACAAATAATCGTTTAAAGCTAACTTTTGCTAAACATAGCATTATTTTTTCTCAATTTTGCATTTGCATAAACTGTCCAGAAGCTTGTCCTGCTTGTACTTTGCACTTTTAAGAGTCATTACCATATGTATTGTATTTTCTGGAGCTCTCTATGGGTTGTGTATGAAAATAAATAATTCAAGTATTAAGAACATCAAATTATTTTATATATTTATTATTTTTGTAATTCATTTTGTTTTGTTACATTTTAAAAATATATCTCCTAAACACACCTGACAAGACTTATTTCCTGTTCTTTTTTTTAGTAATAAAATGAAGACATAATAAATATTTTCTAGAAAAAGGAAGATGACATCACACTGAAAAATATGAGAACACGTATGTATACTTATATATATGGTACAGATTATTATATCAATCAATATATATATGAAAAATGCAATATATATGCGTGTATATATGTGTATATAATATATATTTACTAATATACATATATTGACTTAAAAAAATAGAATAGGTGGCTATAAAATGGAAATGCTAAAATCCGCTACATCATCAGAAATATGTACATAAACAGCAGTTATCATTGTCATGTGTGACACTGTTTAATATTCAATGACAGAAGGAACTAGAGAATGAATGTAGAAGTTTCTCGCACGTGGAACATGCAATCGCGACGAGGAATTTCTCTTTTTGAGTGAAATCGATTTTTCGCTCACTAATAATTCACTTCTTGTCACTGTCAGACGAATCATCCTTTCTGCGCTTCTTGCGCTTTTTGTGTTTCGAACTTTTCTTTTTCCTCTTGTGCTTGTGCTTCTTCTTCCCGTCGCTTGAAGCTTCGGACTCCGATTCTGAATCAGATTCTGATTCACTGCTGCTGCTGCTGCTGCTGCTACTGCTGTCTGTTTTCTCGCGTTTCTTGCGTTTTTTCTTGGCCTTCTTTTCCTTGCGCTTCTTTTTGGCCTCCTTCAGCTTCTTCTTCAATTCACGTTCCCGCAGCTCAGTCAACGGAGTCACATAATTCTCGTCACTGTCCGAACTCGTGCTGCTGACGTCCAGCACTATCTCCTTGTTGGGATCGATTTTGATGAAATTGCGGCATTGATAGGTTAAGTGTCCGGCGTAGCCGCATTTTTTACAGGCAGGTCGTATGTGCTCCTTGTTCTGGGGTATCAGTTTGGACAGAATTCCCGGATCCATGAGTCTGCAAAAAACTTAAAGCACATGGTCGCCGTGCGATAACGGAACATGAAATATACATATATGTAAAACTCGAAAAAGACTATCCGCTACATGTATACACTTACGCACACATGCGTCCGTGAGTCTGAAATAACTGGTCCAGAATGTACTCGACTTTCGACTCAATGCACGACACAATCGAAATGCGAAAATAATTCTGCAATCAAAAAAGCAGAAAAAATTCTATGACTCTTGGTCTCGAACTTGTATAATCAATGACACGTGAGTATAAAAATTACACGTTGACTCTGTCATCGATAACAAATTAATTAATAAGATGCTAAATGACAAAAAACTACTTCAATAATCTCGTAAATAAAATTATTCTTACAAACACCACGTGTCTTTCTCTTCTTTACATGTCTGTTGTTTATAGACATAATTACAATGCTACGTTTGCAGGCGTTCGTATTTACAAAAACAAATCTATTTTCGCATTTGTCCTGTTTGTATTTGATGTCAGAAAAGTTTGTCTGAATATTTCGACGAAGAATCTAAACAGGACGAACGAGTTGAATAAAAAGCCAATTTTCTGTTAGAACGTCCGCGATGTACCTAGAAACATCCTCGGCACCTTTGGAGTAATCTGACGTTTACGTGGTGTCGGGTCACACGTACATAGAATGCGCGAACACACACACACACGCCGGCAGACGCGTCCCTCTCCTTTCTTGTCCGTTTGCCGTGCGCCCTGCGACCTATAGCGATGGTTCTAGATCTCTGGAAAGGTGTCGTCACTTCCGGCGACTACGCTAGTCGCGCGAGAGAAACCGTTGATCGACCGGAGCGAACGCGTCTCGCTCGGAGATTCGCAAACGGGACGCCGCGTTTAATCGCCGCTCGAGATTTTCCGACGATTCGACTCGCGAGGGAGATCGCGCGGCGCTCAATTCTCTCCTCGAAACGTTATTTTGATAGAACATTCTAGAAGGTTCTCGAACTTCCGCCGCCAAAGCTTCTAGAACATTCTGCAATAGTATATAAGCTGCGGCGGCGCGCCACTATTGAATATTTCTATTGGTGATTTCGAGCGATACGGTTGTGTTGCCGCAACGCGCCAAGTTTCTGCCCTACTGAGCGAATTTTCACTGCGACTTTAGACAGTGTGTGTGTGCGTTCTCGTGTACCTGGCAGTCGTGAGATTTACGTAGAATCGTACAGGTTAAATATTTGTTGTTGAAAAAAAAAATGCCGGAGGACGTGAATATGTCGGACGCCGGCGAGGTGGAGACCTTCGCCTTCCAGGCCGAAATTGCTCAACTTATGAGCTTGATTATTAATACATTCTATTCAAACAAGGAAATCTTCATCCGAGAATTGATCTCCAACTCGTCTGATGTAAGTAGCTTGTGCATGGTTGTCATGTGAAAAAAAAATCGATGATGTAATCTGGCCTACACAGTTGCATTGCAAATTATTGTTCATTTGTGATTGAGACAATTTATTTTGATTATTTGACAAAAACAATAGAAAAGACAAAAGTAAAATATCAAAGAAATACACAAATGGTTATGGTTAATGTTGTGTAAATTGTTTTATACGTGTGAACATTATTTGTTTTTTCATCTTAAAAAATTCTTGAAACAAAATTTTTTTAATGAATTGATTCATATGAAGAAAGATTTATGTATTAATCTGCAACGATTATATGAATAAAAACTAAATGCAATGTGTGAATATTCCCCTAGGCCTTGGACAAGATCCGTTATGAGTCATTGACTGATCCATCAAAGTTGGATACCTGCAAGGAGCTCTTCATCAAAATCATTCCCAACAAGAATGATCGCACATTGACAATTCTTGACTCGTAAGTATCAATTGTTTATGAAACTTGATTGAGTTTCATATACTTGATTGAGTTTAACCTAACCTAACCTAACTTAACCTAATTTTTTTTCTTATAAAATATTTAGTTATTTTGGTGATTTATTTAATGTCTTCAGGTTCTTAAATGAGTCTATTTGATAATTTAATTGCATTTCTTTTTATCAAATCTGATAGTTCAAGTGAATCTCATTGCATTTCTAAATTAATCTCATTCTTTTATATCAATGGTTGAATTAACTGTAGAGTGCATTTAATTTTCATATAATAGTCATTTTAAATAATTTCAACTTTTTTTAAAGAACCTCTCTTAATTTTCAAAATTGTAATATTTATCTACAAATATTTTTTTTTATTTTTACAGTGGTATTGGAATGACTAAGGCTGATCTTGTAAACAACTTGGGTACTATTGCAAAGTCTGGAACAAAGGCGTTCATGGAAGCTCTGCAGGCAGGTGCAGACATTTCCATGATTGGACAGTTTGGTGTGGGTTTCTACTCTGCATATCTTGTCGCTGACAAGGTCGTCGTAATTTCGAAGCACAATGACGACGAACAGTACTTGTGGGAATCTTCGGCCGGCGGCTCATTCACAGTGCGTCCTGACAACGGCGAGCCAATCGGACGCGGTACCAAAATCATCCTGTACATAAAGGAAGATCAAACCGAATATCTGGAGGAGTCGAAGATCAAGGAAATTGTAAAGAAACATTCTCAATTTATCGGCTATCCCATCAAGCTTGTCGTAGAAAAAGAGCGTGACAAGGAACTGAGCGAAGACGAGGAAGAGGAGCCTGCAAAGGAGGGTGAAAAAGAAAACGAGGATGACAAGCCCAAGATCGAGGATGTTGGCGAGGACGAAGATGAGGATAAACCGAAAGATGAGAAAAAGAAGAAGAAGAAGACCATTAAAGAGAAATATACCGAAGATGAGGAACTCAACAAAACAAAACCGATCTGGACTAGAAATCCTGATGATATTACGCAGGAAGAATACGGCGAATTCTATAAGAGCCTGACAAATGATTGGGAAGATCATTTGGCCGTTAAGCATTTCTCTGTGGAAGGCCAACTGGAATTCAGAGCGCTGCTGTTTATCCCGCGTCGCGCTCCTTTCGATCTCTTCGAAAATAAGAAGAGAAAGAACAACATCAAATTGTACGTGCGACGTGTATTCATTATGGACAATTGCGAGGACCTGATTCCGGAATATCTGAATTTCATTAAGGGTGTTGTAGACAGCGAAGATCTACCCCTAAATATTTCCCGTGAGATGTTGCAACAAAACAAGATCTTAAAAGTCATCAGGAAGAATCTAGTCAAGAAATGTTTGGAACTCTTCGAAGAATTGTCGGAGGACAAAGAGAACTACAAGAAGTGTTACGAGCAGTTCAGCAAGAACTTGAAATTGGGAATTCACGAGGACAGCCAAAACAGAAAGAAGCTTTCGGAACTCCTTCGCTACCACACATCCGCATCCGGTGACGAGATGTGCTCGTTGAAAGACTACGTGGGCAGAATGAAGGAAAGTCAGAAGCACATCTACTACATCACTGGCGAAAGCAGGGAACAGGTTGCCAACAGCTCGTTCGTGGAGCGCGTAAAGAAGCGCGGCTTCGAGGTCGTCTACATGACCGAACCTATTGACGAGTATGTTGTGCAGCAACTGAAGGAGTTCGACGGAAAGCAACTGGTTTCCGTCACGAAAGAAGGTTTGGAATTGCCGGAGGACGAGGAGGAAAAGAAGAAGCGTGAGGAGGATAAGGCGAAATTCGAAAATCTCTGCAAAGTCATGAAGGACATCCTCGACAAAAAAGTAGAGAAGGTAGTCGTGTCCAACAGGCTGGTAGACTCGCCCTGCTGTATTGTAACATCACAGTATGGCTGGACCGCGAACATGGAGAGAATCATGAAGGCGCAAGCTCTCCGCGACACATCCACCATGGGTTACATGGCGGCCAAGAAACACTTAGAAATCAATCCTGATCATCCCATCATGGAGAATCTGAGGCAAAAGGCCGAAGCGGACAAACACGACAAATCGGTCAAAGATCTCGTTATGCTGTTGTTCGAGACCGCTCTTTTGTCGTCCGGTTTTGGGCTCGAGGACCCGCAAGTACACGCATCGCGCATCTACAGAATGATCAAGCTCGGCCTAGGTTTTGATGACGAGGATACGCCAAATGCCGAGGACGAGAAGATGGAGACTGAAGTGCCGACGATAGAAAACGACGCGGAGGAAGCGTCGAGAATGGAAGAAGTAGATTAAGCTTCCTCGTATTAAATAGTTGTTTTTTTTAAGGACTATTCTCAAATCCAAAGACTTTCTTTTAGATCCGTAGAAGGCAAGAGACTGTTCTTAATTTCTTTAAAATATCACGAGTTCTTTTGTTCTCATCGTTCTCTCGTCTTTTTTTTCTTACTGACAGAACAGAGTGTCATGCTTATATCTGTAGGATTACAGCGAAACATTACGTAGATGTGTGTCTATTAATTTTACGAAATAGTGATATTGATCGATTGCGTCGCGTTAAAAAAACAAAAAAAAACGAAGCCCGCCACTTGATTCTGTCTTCAAGGAATATTTGCTCTTTAACACAATCGTCCCCAAGAGTTCGCCATTACATCTCGCATATATTATTTTTTATACTTTTGCGTATTTACTTTTCAGACTCTTCATATCATTCCATTGTCAGATTCATCAAAACTTACTTTTAAGAAGATGTGTAAACTCGTGCGAAATAAAACAAAAAGTATCGTATTTAAATAATGACTTTCTGACATGTCTTCCCGTCCGAATATTCCCCGCATCGAAATCCGATTTGGAAATTTTGTGAAAAAATTAAAAATGCGTTAACCAGACTTGGTGATTGATAAAAAATGAAGTCTATAGAAATTTGATCTTTTTTTTTTTAGATTTTATGGACAAATATCTTGGTCTATTTTTCTAGAGTTGTGTGAAAAATTTTGCAAGTATTTTTTAATTTCGATGTTACTTCAATTCGCAACATGTTTCCTGAAATAAGTTTTACCGTAAATGATACTGCAAGTGTGATATTTCTGTACACAAATATGTGCGTACGCATCTTGTAAAAATAATAACGGAGTAAACAATCATATCTTTGAAGCTATAAATAGTATTCTTGTCCTTTTTTTTATTTTATTTTATTTTTGGAATCACCGATGGTTTTGCAATGTGCGTCCCTCCATGCATGTGCATATTTTATAAAAATAACGACATAGTAAACAATTTCATTATCTTTGGAATTATAAATTACATATCTTTGTGTAAATAAATTACGTATAATAAATTTATATTATAAAATACATTAAATTAAATTAAAATACATATAATAAATTGTATAAATAATAGTACATTCTTCCTTCCCATTCGTCCTTTTTTTTTTATCTTGTTTTTTTTTCAAATAGCCGACAGTTTTGTACTTTGTTCTCTCTTCGATTTTTTCATACTCTTCTGGGTATACGTGCGTTGTGTACGACCTGTGCAAATGAAGAAGGATAGTGGGAGAGGAGAAAAATTGCACAAGCAGGTGCGAAGTGCGGACGCAGCAACGGATCTTCCCGCGATCGCGGTTCGGTTTTGTGCACGATTGAATTTCTTGCATACGCCGCCATCCCTCCTCCTCTCGACATATACGTGTCAGCTCGAAGTCGGAGCATAGAGTGCGACACCGTGCCGCGCACCGTGTGTCGCGTGTTGCCACATCACCACCAAATCCAAACGAATTTCAGAGCGTGTTTTGCGATTGTGTAGATCGCGCTCGTGCCGCCGATTACAATTCCGACCTGTGTGTACGCGCGAGCTGTGTGAGGGAAAGAAAGCGCAAGGTGCCTTGCTTCTCTCTGCCTTATATTACAGCCAACATGTCAACGTACTCCTGAGTTCACTTTGCGTAACTTTTTGATAAACACACCACGTGGAACCACGTCGTACTTGGACACACAGGCACCGCGCACCACCACCTCTCGACTATCTCGATAGAGGAGCACGTGCCGATCGCTCCGAAACACAAGTCTCGCGAAACTCTTTCGTCGTTTCTTCGATCCCGTCGCGCACAAGATGAGTGCACAGCAGGCACCGGTGAAAATCAGAAATGGAGTGGTGAAGCAGGTGAGAAAGGCGAATTCCGCCGAGCGAACTACCGGGGGGCCGTGCGACCGGCCACCGCGAGCTCGACACACGCACGCCTCGCGAAGATTCGCTTGAAACTCTCGTTTACTTCGCACAATGTCGATGTTGACTTGCTCACAGCTCGCCCAGCTGGCAGAAGTCAGACCGCAGAACATATGGTTACCGTTTAAAATAACGTCGCCGCGCCGCCTCGCCATGTGCTTTCGAAGAGCACACCGTGTGTTAAATATACGACCTATGTTTAATGTGAACTTTAAACACACATTTTGTCATTTTAATCGCCTCTCGTCTCTCACCGTATCTGTCGAGTAATTTTCAACAAGAATTTATTAAAATTTGTATGAAAAATATAAATGTAAAGTGCCTCCGTACTGCTTATAATATACAATACATATATTAAATATGATAAGTATATTATGATCAAAGTATTGTACAGTTATATTAAATATGATTTAGATATAAGTATCTTTATTCTATTTATGCGTTTAAAATTGTTTCTAGGTAATATCCGGAGACACTGTTGTTATCCGTGGACAGCCCATGGGTGGTCCTCCACCCGAGGCAACGATTACTTTATGCAACATTACTGCTCCCAAGCTAGAACGCTGGAAAGGAAATGACACGTGTGTATAATAATAAAATGTGATATGCAAAAATGTAATGCATAATTCTAATCTTGACGTATCTCGTAATGAATCATGAATTTTCTGTAAATTTTTTTTGTTCAAGGTTTTTAAAAGAAAAAAGCGCATGCAAATTTTGAAAAATGAATTATTCTTGTGATGATTAAAAATGTTAATTTTTTGCACTTACAGTACCGATGAAAGTAAAGACGAACCTTACGCTTGGGAAGCAAGAGAATTTTTACGCAGGAAATTGATTGGACAGGATGTGACCTTTGCCACTGAAAAATCAGTTAACACAGGCAGATCGTATGGAACAGTTTGGTTAGGAAAAGGTATTTGCATTGCACAGTAGCGTGCATGCATGTGCATACATACATACATAGAAACACACAGAGCACAATTAAGACTGAAGAAGTATAAAAAAAAAAAATTGAAATATTGACTTTTAAACGATTTTTAAAAGTGACGATGTTCTTACAATGAATAACCAAATATTATTTTACAGACAGAAATGGGGAAAATGTAATTGAAACTTTGGTGTCCGAGGGTCTGGTAACCGTCAAAAAAGACAACCGCAATCCTTCGGCTGAGCAGCAACGACTGATCGAATTGGAAAACATCGCAAAAGCTGCGAAAAAAGGAAAGTGGTCAGAGTCAGCTAGTTCACACGTACGCGACGTTAAATGGACCGTCGACGATCCGCGAAAGTTGGTGGAAAAGTTCGGCAAGAAACCGATCAAAGCCATCATCGAATTCGTCTTTGATGGATCCACCGTAAAGGCTTTGCTTCTGCCTGATTTCTATAACATAACGCTGATGATTTCGGGCGTTCGCTGTCCTGGATGGCCAAACGGACGCCGCGAAAATTCTGTTGGCGATCCCTATGCGGACGAAGCCAGATACTTCGTTGAATCGCGACTTTTGCACCGAGACGTCGAAGTTGTGCTCGAATCGGTAAACAACAATAACTTCATCGGCAGCATTATTCATCCTAAAGGTAAGTTCGTGACACGTGTTTTCAACAAAACTAATCGGCAATCGCGGAGTTTCAATATTTTCTAAATCTGTTCAATTTTCGTATCGCGAGTAGTTTTTTTTTATATACAAATATTTAACTTGTCTTCAGCTTTTTTTTGACCACCTCTCTGAGCCACTTACACTTTAAAGTAGCCGAACCATCAAGTGTGGTGAAATTCGAATTGTCTGTGGCTGATCTAATGTCACTATCCCAGCACCATATCTCCCGCCTTATATCGTGAATATTCGAATTATTTAATTCGCACAACATGTACAAGTGCGATTTTTTTATTATTAGGAAACATTGCCGAGATCTTGTTGAGCGAAGGTTTTGCGAAATGCCAGGACTGGTCGATCAGCAACAGCAGAGCCGGCGCGGAAAAGTTGTATCTCGCTGAGAAGGCCGCGAAGGAGGCGCGTTTGCGGTTGTGGAAAGACTACAAACCGTCCGGACCGCAGATCGAGTTTACCGGGACCGTCGTGGAGATCGTTAACGCGGACGCGCTTATTATCCGAACGCAAAACGGAGAGAACAAGAAAGTATTTCTGAGCAGTATTCGACCGCCCACTCGAGAGAAGAAGAACGACGAGAGCAACAACGCTACGCGAGCGAAAGATTTCAGACCGCTCTACGACATACCGTGGATGCTGGAGGCGCGAGAGTTTTTGCGCGAGAAGTTCATCAGAAAGAACGTCAAAGTGGTGGTCGATTACACGCAACCGGCGAGGGACAATTTCCCGGAGAAATTATGTTGCACCGTAACTTGCGGCAAAACGTAAATAAATTCGATGTTTTTTTTTGCTAATTTGCGTTTTAGAAATGCTCGAAGATTGATCATTTCAATTTCTTTTTTATGTCAACAACACAGGAACATCGCCGAAGCACTGGTCGGACGAGGTCTCGCGCGAGTAATCAAGTACAGACAGAACGACGATCAACGTTCCTCTCACTATAATCTCCTGCAGGTCGCGGAGAGCAAAGCGGAAAAATCGCAGCACGGTCTGCACGCGAAGAAAGACATTCCCGTTCACAGAATAGTCGATCTCTCGAACGATCCTTCGAAGGCGAAGGCGTTCCTGACGTCGCTCAAGCGGGCGCAAGGGATCAGAGCGGTCGTCGAGTTCGTAACGAGCGGTTCGCGTCTGAAGCTCTATCTTCCCAAGGAGGATTACGTGATCACGTTCGTGCTGGCTGGAATAAGAACGCCGCGATGCCAGAGAACTCTGCCCGGCGGCGGGGTGGTAAAAGCCGACGAGTACGGCGAGAAAGCCTTGGCTTTCACCAAAGAGCATTGCTTCCAGCGGGACGTGGAGATAAAGATCGAGAACACGGAGACGAAGCTGAGCGGTTTCATTGGCTGGTTAACGGTGAACGATGTCAACATGTCCGTGGCGTTGGTCGAGGAAGGTCTCGCGGAAGTTGTGAATTTCCCGGATTCCGGGGAACTCACGAGAACTCTCAAAGCCGCGGAGGAACGCGCGAAGACGAAAAAGCTCAATGTAAGTATATAACCACGTGTTCAATCACAATGTAAGTCATCATCCGTTTACTCGAACAATAGCTTCGTAAAAAAAAAAAAAGAAGAAGCTGAGATGTGACTTCGTGATGTAGATCTGGAAGAACCGCGTGGAAACGCCGGTGGAGACTGACAAGATCGTGGACGAGAAGGAGGCGCAAGAGCGCAAGATCGATTATCAAAAGGTTGTGATCTCTGAAGTTACCGACGATCTTCACTTCTACGCCCAGTTCGTCGATCAGGGCAGCCTTCTCGAGAACATGCTTCTGCAGTTGCGCCAGGAGTTGGCCGCCAATCCGCCGCTCCCCGGCGCCTACAAGCCCACCAGAGGTGATCTGGCGGTCGCGAAGTTCAGCGGCGACGATCAGTGGTATCGCGTGAAAACGGAGAAAGTCTCGGGCACCAACGTCAGCGTGTTCTATATCGATTACGGCAACAGGGAAACTCTTAATGTTACACGAGTCGCCGATTTGCCCGCGCGCTTCGCGACCGACAAGCCGTTCGCTCACGAGTACGCGCTCGCGTGTGTGACTCTGCCAAGCGACGTAAGTAATTAAGTTTTTGATATATAATAACAATAAGAAACAAAAAACGGAAGGAAATGCTAAATCAATTGAACGTAATATAAACTAATTGAATAACGGGTAGTAAAAACATATATAATATAAATAACACACACTTTCACAATGATATTTCCGCAGACTGACGACAAGAGATACGCAGTGGATGCGTTTAAGGAAGATGTGCTTGACAAAATCCTGCTCTTGAACGTGGAATACAAGATGAGCAATAACGTGACTGCGGTGACACTGGTTCAGCCAAACACGAACGAAGATATCGGAAAGGGACTCATTTCTGACGGGTTTTTGCATGTTCAAAAGCATCGAGATAGAAGACTTGCTAAATTGGTTAGTTAACTAGAAATTTATTATCGCTTGAAAAAAAAAAAGAGTATTTCGCGATCTAAACTGAGTTGCGATTGAAACTTTTGCAGATCGAGGAGTACAAGAAGGCCGAAGAGGACGCGAAACACAACCATCGCAATATCTGGAGATACGGAGACGTGAGGCCGGAGGACGACGACAGAGACTTCGGATTGTAATTAATACAAATGCTCAAATGTGGGGGGAAGGGGGGATAATCATTATCAACATGGGAAAGGAAAAAAAGACACAGATCATGTTATAAAAAAAAAAAAAAAACAAGAAAAAACAAAAAAAAAAACAAACAACACCACTTTAAGTATATTATGTACGTTACATAGATAAAAAAAAAAAGAAGAACGTCCCCGATTAAGCTGCATGTCGCGTTAGTCGCATATAAGGCAATGATATATATTTCAATATATGAGGAAAAAAAAAAAGAATTGTACATAACGATTTTAATAATTCCTAATAATACAGTGAACAAAGTACATAGGTAAGTGGTCCGGGAGGGTAATCCTTGTTCTGTAACTCGTGGCGACAGATTTCGTTTTGTCGTGCGCAGCTATTTTGTGATACATTTTTCGCTGCGCTTTGGGGAACGCGCTACTGCATCGTTTTGTCTTTATATCGCCGATCCAGATGTGAAACAACTAAAAGATAGAACGAACGCAATATAGAGCGCTAACAGCGCGCTCCTCAAACGCAGTCTTTGTCTGCGCGAATATTCGCAACGCGTGCATTTAATGTCTCTGTAACACGCATACGTTAAAAAAAAGTTACAGAATAAGTCCGCTGAGAAAACGTGGAGACTACGCCACTCACGCTGGCACGTTTGCCATCGCATTCTTGTTGTACCGACGCGAACACATTCGTTGTCAACAATGGAAAGCGTAATTGTTGCGAGCGTACCGACCGATCATCTTCGATCATCTCTATATAAAATCTTTAATGTGCAATTCAAACACGTTTAGATACGTTCGATCATGTTACATATTATTATTTGCTTTTTATGTGGATGAATCAATCATTTAACAATATGTATGTGCTGTCCTTCGCGAGTTTTTATACGTCAGAACGATCGCATAGCTAGCTGTTAGAATTTATAATCGCAAATCTTGAAGCGGCAATTGATCAATGTTCAGTTGAAAAGAAAAACAAAACAATCGTTCATATCAACGGAAGATATTAGAATAACTTCTATCTCTTTGAGCAACGTCATCCGAAACAACAGTCAACTTTATACATGGGCCAATTCAGTGTAAAAAAAAAAATATATATATATATATTATATATATATACACAAATTCTGAAGATATATAATACGAAAAAAAAGATACTATATAAACAGTAATTATATATTATCCTTCTCTTGTGGTTCTACTTCTTATGCTATGTATATGCTATATACACATTTTATGCATAAAACCAAATTTAATAGTAATGTACTTACATAAGAAATTATTTATGCAACTGTCTTAATCAATCCTACGAATTGCAGTACAAGAACGTAAATATACACAAAGTTTAGATATTCGAAATATTTGTAAGAAAATGTTATACATAATACCGTATGTTCGGATAAAATAATTCACAAATTTTATGAGGTATAAACAGAGACACACGTGCGAAGAATATAATACAATCAGTGCGACACACAATAGAACTTTCCTCATCTGTTTTACATTTATCAAAAGTATTTTATATACATACATATACATATATGTGTGATTATTTGATTACTTTGAATTGCTCGAAAAAAGAAAAAAACGAATTTTTGGGTCTTTTGAACACACTTTTTGCGACTACTTATGTGCTTAGATCTATAATAATTCTGTTTACATTATTTGACTAGATTTTTATCTGGTTTAATATTGACTTTATTTTGTAAATAGAATATTGAATATTTAATTACGCTACACGCGTAGAGTCAAAAGAAGAGAAAAGACTTGGTCGAATCATTGGTTAGCAATATTGAGATTTTTAAGATTAATAATTTACACACACAGAAATCCTTTATACACACTTATCTCTCCAATTCTTACGTTACTGTTATACACATAGCGATATTATATTTCAGCTGTCATTCGCAAGTATATTTAAAACACACACACACACACATCACACCTGCGAATATCTATGTTACAAAAATATTCGAAATAATCAACAAGTTTGAATAAATGCAAATGAGGAATTATTGTCTCTATTATATCATTGTTCACAAGCAAGTTTTAATGAAAAAAAAAAAAAAAAAACAAAAAACAAAAAACAAAAAATGTACATCTTTAGCAGCACATAAAACTTTTATTTTATCAATATGATCACTATTGATACATATAATTATGATATATAAACATAGTGTATACAATGGAACAGAATTGTTTCCTTTTTCTTATCAAGAAAAAAGCAGTCAATGATTTTATTAAAATTGCAAAAGTAGAAAAAATAATGCAGTCAACATTTGATATATGTACACAAATAAATAATATGTACACAATATTAATTTTAATAATTTCTTGTAATCGTTTCATTTGCTATCTCGTGTTTAAACAAATTTCCGTCCCAAGCACACGAGTACAGGTAATTCTTGCACCATGCGAGTCCGGTTACGAAGTCAGAATGCTGCTCATCGTTCAATTTGATCACTAGCCCGTCATCGAAAACCTTCACAGTTGTGTCGTAGGACGCACATGCCAGTTCATTTGCACTAAAATATAAGAGGTCTTATAGCGCACGAATCACAATAGCGACTATTTAAGCCATCGAAACGTGGTTGTGAATTCTTACCATTCTGAATTCGGATTATACAACAACTTGGATATACCTCTAGAACATGCAATATGTTCATATAGCGAAAATTTTGTACATCTCAAATCAAATACCATGACAGTACCGTCATCCGCGCCTACCGCTACAATAGGACTGGAGATATTCCAACTTACTGTATTTAATTCGCAAGATAGTGTGGTATCTATACCTATTGAGAAATAAATAATTTGTTAAACACTAAACGATAAAACAAGCGGCGATAAAGAAAGATAAATTGTTTTATGTACATTGTGCGGGCTTAGGGTCTTTGATGTCCCAGATCATTGCGTCACCATCTATAGAGGTACTTACGAACGTCGAATCCCCAGTGGGATCTACAGCCACAGAAGTGACGGAATACGTGTGTGCATTAGCGTAGGCCCGCGACAGAGTAAAATCATCATTCATATCCCAGATTTTTATGCTGCAATAGAAAAGTTTTTCAAATAGCACTGTAATATGAAGATTGATAAGTTTTTTCTCTCCCGTTTTATATATTGACGCGAGTAATCTCATATTTGACAAACATCTTACCTGCAATCTAATCCTCCTGTAACAAGTTTGTTGTTTTTAGTAAAGTAAGACATTGTTAGAACACCATTCTCTTGAGGGTAATGTTTTACTTTAAAGAAGTCTGGTTTCTCATTTTCTGTTGAGTCTATTCGATAAAGTTGTATCTCACTGTCATCGTTCGCAATAACAAATCTATTTTGGTCCAAAAAAAGAATTTCGCTAATACCAGAACATAACTCGTTTGTTATGGCAATATTGTCATTCTTAGAGTCAGGAGGATTTGTGTAATAATAGAAGAAACCAGTCCATATGTTTTCGGTTATGGAGGTAGCTCCCAAAAGAACATTGTGATCTATGTAAACAAATAATATATTAAGAATTAACATGTGATAATATAAAAAATCAATTTTTATTTTTTAGATATATGTAGCTCTTTACCGTCGTAAATTGACAGAGACATCAGATGCTTGTCATCTGTGGTTGTCTGTGGAGCAAACATATCTGTTTGTTTGCATTGATATGTTTTTACTGTATTGGCGGGTGATTCCCAGTTCTCATGTATGTACTGAACGTCCTGATATCTATGAATTGCAACAATAATATATACTAGGATATAATATATATTAGAATTAATCCTTCGCGGCCAGATCTCAAAAGTCAGACCTACAAAAGTTGACTCTACAAATCAGATAAACTGGATCTGTAAAATCGGCGCGAATTTAAAATCAAATATCTTCAATTTTAGTTTTGTTTTTCGAATCGAAAGTTTAAACAATTCTGCGCCGATAAAAAAAAACAAAGTGAAAAAAATCTCTAGTAGTTTTGAAGATACACAAGCGTTAAAAAAAAACTAATTTTTACTAGAGAGACGCCGCAGAGGCGCAACTTTTGAGTGGATCCGGGGGATTCACGTCTGTCCGCGAAGAATTAATTTTTCTCGAATTTTCAGCAACGTTTAATATCAATTAAAGAAATTCTTGCTAGTTTGAACACTCAGTTATTTCGTCTTACACTTACACATCACTTGTCATTTTTGTTCTCGTAATCTTCTACAGATGTGTGTATTTGTGTGTGTATGTATATGTACGTGTAATGTATACTTAGCGCAAAATGCTGCTTTGACCTCTTTCACTTGTGTTTATGATATTACACAAAAAACATTACCATAATACAGTACCGAAACTGTTTTGAGAATTCTACTGTTCTCTCCTATTTCAAAATTTAACGTTGCGTTTCAGTCAAATTATATAAATTTCTCGATACCTATTTCGTTCCAAACGATAAAATATTTGTTTTCTTTTCACCGATTGTTACCACTTAGAGAAACGAAGTTTATTCCGGTAGCAATTAACAACACGTGGAGACAATCACCGCCGGTTGATGACACAGAAAATTGTACGAGCTAAATCGCCCCACACGACACCTGCGAGTGTTTGTCGCGCTCTGAAAATGGAAAATGGGAGTCGGGAACCGGTGTGAGTTTATAAAACTATAGTCAAACTATTCATCGTGGTCCACACCAAGCGCCCGTCTTTAAGCCCGTATCAGCGGGTTCGCAATCTTTGCTCCGATTGGTCGAATTCTAATTCGCTCTCAATCTCGCGTGACTTGACACGGGCCTGAAGGTGTATCACAGTCCGATCTTGTACATATTTGAAATCGTCTCGAGTTCGATTCAAGATGCTGTACGTCTCATTGAGAGCATCTCGAGATGAACTTGAGACGATCTCAGATGTAATAAAGATCCGAATGCCGGCCAACAAGTTCCGTTTGTATGTGAACTTTCTGGAAGTTCGATCGCGTATTTTGAAACGAGGCAAAGATGTCGAAAAATAAACGGATCGTAAGATTTGTTTACGCACACATGAAATCGCGGATGTTACAGCGAACAATTTGCAATTTTACTTACCTCGACGCGCAATCCACCTCCGTGAATCGTCACTTTTTTTATTCGCTCGTTTAGCTTTATCGCGAACTTTTCTCGCGCACGCGCGAGAAAAAGCGACTCGCCTGACAACACTGCACCTCGGCTTTAATTTCCGTCGCGGCGCACGCGCATCGGGCCCGAGTCGCAAGTCAGAATCAGTTCAACGGAATCTACGGAAAAGATACGACGGAAGACAAACACGGCCGACGCAAACGTACGGGGAATTCGCGACGGGCAGAGAGCGCTTAGCGAGAACGACTTGTCAAATACGTGGGTTTCAACGCGTCCGGCCACCGTTGGCGTTTCAGCAGACGGCGGAGGACGAGGACGACGACGAGAAGAAGGCGTAGGAGGAGGAGGAGGAGGACGACGAGCACGACGACGACGACGACGACGACGAAGAAGAAGAAGACGACACTAACACACGCCGTGACTCGTCCGTCGGGAGATCTCGTCTCGGTCCGTCAGTCAGGATGTCGAAGCCCGTCGAAAAGCCGGAGCAAGTTTTAATTATCGAGCCACAGAGCGAGCTGCGATTCAGGGGTACGCAAGTGACAAAAAAAAAAAAATCTCGAGAGGACTCATCTTTTCGACGCCGTTGCACCATCATATTCCATTTTCGTCATTATTGTTGCATATCAAATTTTTATTTGCTTCGCCAATTTTTATGTACGTGTGTGTGTGTGTGTGTATGTGTGTGTTATCCGCGAAAGATCCAGGCGCCGGGAGTTTACGCTGTCGCGCGACAACGAACGACGACGACGACGACGAGCTCGCACGCGTTTTTCGTGACGATGAGCTTGCAAACCTGTGTCGCGCGAGATGACGTAAGGTACGATTTGTCTTCGGCGGCCGCGCGTTCGCTGGCTCTGCGCGCCGCCGCCGCGGCTCGTTTGTTCGCTCCTCACACGTTGGCGCAAAAACGCGGTGCGATGTTTTTCCGCGACGAAGAGCCTCCCCGAGGTCGCCGCCGCTGCCGCGGTTTGCCGTCCCGCGACGTCGTCTATATAACTCGACACCTAACCCTATCTGTCCGACCTCGTCAATTCGCTGTCAAAGTCGAGAGCACGACTCGTTGGCGCCTAGTTAATTGACATTTCGTACTTTGCTTCTCGAAGACGGGAGGGAGAGGAAGGAAGGAAGGACAGATGGTTGGACGGACTTCTCGTCCGGTGTGTGTGTGTGTGAAAAGTCCAGGTGGACGGACGGTCGAGCGAGCGAAAAGTCGGTCTGGCTCTCACGCCCTCTCTTGCCATTTTTCTTCGTTTTTCCGTGGCCAGACGGTGGTTTTTTTTTTTCCTAAGTGGAAAGAACGCGGCGATCAACGCGGGGAAACGATCGCCCCGATTGTTTCGAAAAACGTTGAAACACGCACAGAAGCGCCGATCGATCGATGCGACGGTCTACCTACATTCTGCTAATACCTTCCGCCGAGACCGTCGATTGCTAATCGTCGATACACGCAAAGAGGGGAAAACCTATTTATTGAATTTACACTACTGCTCCACTTACAGACCCGCGCGGTTGTTTGCGATGCTCGCGGTAAAACGTCAGTTTTTTTTTTTTTGTTTTTTTTTTCCTACTTCGCCGGCGATAAAAACGCGAACGTTTTCCTCGCGTGAATATCGATTGTGATTCACCGCGATTTTTCATTTCACACTTAAAATTCATTGTAAAAAATTCGTTTCGATCGTCGGCTTTGCGATCGTTTACACGTGTAATTTTTTTTTTTTTTTTTTTTTTTTATTTAGAGTTACCGGATTCCATGTAATATGCGACGTTCGATATTTGCATGTGCAAAGTTCGTTCCCGACGTTCGTTCGCGACGCATTCGCGCCGCGATTTGTTTAACACGTCTTGAATAGTTCCACGTTCGTGTTCTTGTTATGTTTTTTTTCCTCGTTCGTTTCGTGCTCACCGTTAATTACCATAAAAATAAATGTCAGTTACGCTTGGTTTAATTGGTGTAAAGTCACTGTGTGTTTTTCATATCCATCTATTTAGACGTCAATCATGGACTTACGTGTTCACCTGTTCAGATGCCGGTCGATCAGCGAACGCAGCTCCGTGTTTTTTTTTTTTTTTTTTTTTAATCCCGATTAAAATGCACTCAAACCGAAAATAGCTTCGTAATTGTGCGTTGTCCCGATTATAACGCGCCTAAATTGTCCCTTTATTCCTTCCGCTATATTTATAAATATTACATTTTTTTCTGCACGTTTTCTTTCCCAATTGTTTGCATGTGTGTTTGTATTTTATATCTCTGATAATTATTTATTTGATTATTCATTTATAATTTTTTATTTGACGAGACGAATTCCATGAGAAAAAAAAATGACGGGTACAAAATGTAACAGGTGAACAAAAAGCAAAAGCAAATTGTAATACATTTTAAAAGTTTCTTTGAAAGTTTTTTATAAATTGGTATAATTTATCTTTGCAGTCAACTCTTGTCATATCATTGAGGTCATACTTGAAAATTTAATTTCTCGTGTATCTATTTAAAGATGAGTGATGGAATAAATAACTGATAACAACTGTTTGATAAAACGGTGTTTTTTTTACAATGATGATCAATGGTTTGATGCGATAAATAATAAAGCAAATAACATTGAGAATTCGAAAGAGAATTCGATTCGTGAATAAAAGATTGTTTCTCGTGTTCGTCGATCTTGTGTTGGTTTTGAAAAATAAACAGTTATATAATTTGTACAGCGTGTAGAATTTATAATTTCTTACTAATTATATTCAGTTTTCAGCTTAACTCATTTAAAAGTTTAATATGTGTCGACCTTAAACATTAATACATTAATGTTTAAGTGTTATGCTTAGTATTTACTTTCTGCTTGTACTTTAATCTCACTTCCAGAGTGATTCAACATCTTATATTATCTTTTTTTATCTCTTAGAGATAAATGCATGTAAATAGCAATACATAAAATAAATCTAAGAAGTTTTGCACATAGTAATAGATTATATCTTTATTGTCTATTGTGTAATTATTATATTATTTACTTTGTTGCAGGCCCATTTACTGGAGGTCCAGTCACATCCTATATAAAATTGATTAATCCCACAAACAAAAAAGTATACTTCAAAATAAAAACTACTGCCCCAAAGAGATATTGTGTACGTCCAAACTCTGGAGCTCTCAAGCCAAAGGATGTCACTGAAATAGCAGGTTAGTCTTTTATACCTATCTATTTTTATAAATATGTAAAGAGAGTCTCTCTTTTTATTCTTTCTCTCTCTCTCTCTTTCTCCGTTATTTATATACGTGTATAATGTAAAGGTGTAGGTGTGATTTTTTTAATTCTGTGAAATATGAACTCTTTGTTGCAGTATGCTTACAACCTTATGATTTTGATCCATCTGAGAAAAATAAACATAAATTTATGGTGCAGACTGTGGTAGCACCGGACGACGATGACGATGAATATCCAATCGATGTAGTAAGTTAATATATACACATTTTAGTGAATATTACAGATCTAAAATAACTTAACCAAAGTTTGATAAAATTACTCTGCAATAATTTGTACTTTTAATAACAAATATTTAGTCTTGTACACATACACATGTGCAACTTGCCAATTAATAAAATGTATATTGCTCTTTTAAGTGGAAAGATATAAATCCAGATCAGTTAATGGACTCGAAATTGAAATGCGTCTTTGAGAATCCCGTGACTAGTACGACTACTACGGCTAAAACAACTTCAACTACAACAACAACTAAAGCAGATTCTAATGCGACTAACGGGAAGAACAAAACAGTTGGCGATTCAGTCAAATCGTCACCTAAGGTAAGACATACAAAGTCGATTCGTTGCTATAAATTTGCAATTATTTTGTTTATCTTGTTACCAAAAATAACACAATTCTCCCAGGTACTTGGAGAAACCGAAGAAAAACTGTTAAAAGCTGCACAAGAAGTTAATCAGCTTAGGGTAGAAGAAAGCTCGCTTAGGCAGGAAAATCTTCAACTTAGGGTAAGCACTAAAGGATCAACCGTCACATTTTGTTTCGATAAACAGTTCACGCGTAAATTTCACGAGTAAATAACATTTAAAATTTTATATATTTCTGAGTCTAATTTCAACGAGCTATATTATTTATTGATTTAAAATTTTATCGACGATTATCTGGTTTGAGAAAAGTCGATAAAATTGGATCTGATTTAATGTATATAAAATATGTCGAAGCTATTTCACGCCACACGGAATCCGTTTATAAAGTGTTGGCGGTGTGTGTGTCTACAGGAAGATTTGATGAAATGGCGAAACGCGGCGCTGGGCAATGATGCTAACCTCGCAGCAGCTAGAGGTCTAACTTCGCAGAGCAATAGCCAGTTATCTCCGACATCGACTAGCATCATAATCGCCATCGCCATGGTTATAGTCGGCTATTTGCTGGGAAAACTAATCTGAACAGCCTTTATCTTATTATATATACCTCAGTGTATATCCCCACCGCCCCCTCATGATTTTTTTAGCCTGTCCTCTGCTGTCACACACCATCGTTTGATCGCAGACACACAGACTCCAAACGTTGCGTTATTCGAATGTTCATAATAAATGCTATAAACACGAACGGTAGTGGTCTACAGTTAATAGCTGCTCGTTACGGGTGTGTGCTTAACCTGATAAAAAGTTTTGGGTTTTAAATTTATTTATTTATTAATTTTTTTTTTATAAAATTGAGATTGTGGAATAACATACGATATGATTGTTGAAATTTTTTGTGCCTCTTATAAGATAAATTATACTTTCTTCGTTTCTTGTGGTTGCAAAAAGTATTTTATGCTTTTTTTTTTTTTTAATTTTGTTTTTTATTCTACGAACTACGGCTCTCGCGTCCGCCCTCGAGGCAGTATTGAGCAAATTTTGTATTCGCGAATGATGAGTAACAATGATTTCACTGGCACGCGCTCGAAGTCGAAAAAAAAAAAAAAAAAAAAAAAAAAAAAAAAAATTATTGAAAATGTAAAGTTATCGATTACTGATTGTATCGCATTCTCTCCCCTTACACTTGTATACCACACGTTCGGAGTAAACCGAGCTATATTGGTGCAAACACGATCACACACAAACGAGTGAGGATGCGTCGTAGATCGGCATCCTTTTTCTCAACGCAATGTGCAACTCTCTCGCGTCATCGTATAAATATACATTGTACAACCGTTTCGTGGCGGAAGCGGCGTGCTTCGGTCGCGATCGCGCCGAAGCTACTACCTGATGTCTCTTTACGTTCTCGCTTCGAATTATCCCGCGTCGCATCTCTCGATGCATCCGAGCGCTCTGTTCTTGTTTTCCCGTTACAACACGTTACTGTGTCCATTTGAAAATATGTAACAAACACACAATCCGGGGGCCGCGGAGGGGAAAAAGGGATTAGATTTATATGCAAAGGGGAGGACTGGCTCACAAATAAAGAGAGAGAGAGAAAACAAAAAAATAAGAAGAGTAATGGTGTTCACGAGCCATCCAAGAATTGGTGTCGTGTGGCCGCGTTGTAACCGCTGTCATTGATGATGCATTAAAAAAACAAAAAAACTAATAATGAAGAAAGAAGAGAGAAAAGAGATCAATTTGTTAAGATGCATTGAATTTTATTTGATGCTTCAGTGTACTTTTTAATTTCTTTATGTTTGTCCTTATGAGAATAACGAATAAAGATTATATCGGATATCAAACCACAATGGCGAAGGGTTTTTGAATTTCGCACCTCTCTGCCGAAATCTCGTCGTCCGAATGTCTCAGACCGCGACGACGGCGATCTCTCGTAATACGATATTACATGGGACATAGTATATTTGTTACCGCTCGTCTCGAGGAGAAAGTGTGTCCTTCCCGACGAGACATTGTCGGATTATGATATTATAATCGGGTTGTGAAATTCTCTCTCCGAGTTCGACGCGTGGCAGGCGTCTGATCGCGGGTTGTCATGTTATAAAGTACTATTGTTGAGCACGTAATACTTATATCCACACACACATATACATACATACATACATATATACATACATTACATACAGTCTATATAGAATATTTACATAACTGTGCCTTAGAACTAGAGGCAATATAGCGTAACACGATTTCAATCTTCTTACTGGCTTCTTCCATCCTTCCGAGTGTTATTTCGTTTCACACCCCGTTTCCCACAATGATTTTAGGTTTCGATAAACTTACGTTAGCGAACTGCAAATTCCATGTTTCGCGCGCGCGACTGTAATATACATACGTTGTTTAAATCGGGGAGAAAAACATTTCCATTATTGAATTATTATACATATAGAGAGAGAGAAAAAGAGAGAGAGAGAGAGAGGTGCGAACGCCTCACCGCGCGCGACGTTCTCACCGTCTGTTGTTATCAGCTTAGAGATGAACGCGGTATATATAGTATTAATAATAATTTTTTTCCAATCAACGCGAGTGCTTGATATATCGGTGTACGTGTAAGCTTCCTGTGTACGAGTTTCCGATTAGAGATACGATATTATTATTCAGATGCGCCACTTCTCCGTTTCTCTCGATTATTTCCCTGTGATTACACACAACGTTTCGGACTCGGCGGCGCGCGAAAGAGATCTTTACGGGCGAGCGAGTTAGCGAGCGCGGCAGACGACGATGAAGAGATCTCGAATCGCACGAGCTCGGTCCAGCAAAACTTCCGTTACAAGTGTTTTCAAATGTTTCGCGCGCATTGATTTTACTCGAGAAACTCGAAGAAACAAAAATATAAATATCTATGTCGCGTCTTTGTAAAAGGAAGATATTGTAACATATGAATTTTTGAAATATATGTATGATGTATATGTATATACATATATATATATATATAAACACGCGCCTGTCAGAAGAGGCAGAAAAAAAAACAAACAAAAAAAAAACAAAAAAAACCGCACACGTTTCTCATCTCGTGCGAGTTGAACTACACTATAGATATGTATTCTCCGTATATTATTCCGTAGTAGAGAGACAGAAAAAAAAAAAAAGAACAAATGATACAACACGAGTTATAGCGGGCATAAAACAACATTTCTCAGACACGTTACATTCGAGAGAGAAAGAGAGAGAAAGTTTATTACAGATACAAATTTGTTATACACAATGATCTATTATATATGATTGTTATACGTCGGATTTTATGTACAATTAGCGAGATTTTTGCGATTTTGCTTCATGCGTAGATACGACCGCGCACCGTCAAAAAAAAAAAAAAAAAAAAAAAAAGTATTTCACCGAGGAAAAGAATGTAACACACACATAGACTTCTGATGTTTTTAGCGCTGTAGCGAGAGATATTGTGTATTCGTGATTATAAATAATTGTTCCTTCAATTATATTTATAGACAATTATTATATTGTTGAAATTATTATGACGCAAGGCTCAATTAAAAAGAACACTCTAAAAAACAAAAAAACAAAAAAAAAAAACAACCGCTATAAATCCAAGTTCCTGATGTCGTTAAAGAATTTATATTTTCGTTAAAAAGTTTTTACTCGCCGAAAATCGAATGTTAATTAACTGCATTTTTTTTAAATTGACTAAATTCGTAATTAATTTAAAATTCTAAATAGAGAGAACTATAATTAAAAAAAAAAAACATTAATTTTAATAACAAATAATTTTAATTTTTAATTAATATAATAACATTATCATTTTAAATAATAATATTAATATCATGATAATATAATTTTAAATAATAATATTAATATCATTGTTGCTTAAGTTGTTTCAGCATAGTTTACTTTTATCGAACGACCATGCGGTGACGAAACTGAAGAATGAATGAAGAAACATATGTTCACCGTAATAAGATGAAATGCTGCGAGAGATCATGGTGGGGAGGATTCGAGCAGGCACCCTCGTGACGCGAGACAGTTTCCGAAAGGGGTAGCATCCCTGGAAAGAGAGCGCGTATAGATGGTAGATCTAAAGTAGAGTAGGTCAATTCATAACCAGACCACACATTCTACGTACGTCTCCCTACGTGCGTCTGTGTGTTTTCGCATCGAGAAGGGTCGCGGTCCACTCCCCTTTGTGTGCGGTAAGAATGTCAAAATACAAAAGCTTCCGAATATAGAACGGCGCGTTTCCGTCGGATCGATTGGAGAATAAGTTTAGCTTTTTTTTTTTTTTTTTTTTTTTATACGATTCTTGCACTTATTGGTAGATCGACAGTTTCGATTTAAAGTTTGTACGTGAAAAGTTTTTATTATTGTCGCGCGGCTTGTTACGATTTGTTGAAATTTTCTGACAACGGCACAAAAAAAAAAAAAAAAAAAAAAAAATGCAATAAGTTGGTTAAAAGAAATTTCGTCTTTAATACCGCGAGTTTATCGCGGCATTTATTCCGAGTATGAAAATTTACGACTTTAAAAGCAACGTTTTCGCAAAAGCTGATGTTTGAGTCTCTTTAGCGCGATAATATAAATCTAGATAAAAAAGTTTTCTTATATAAAGAGAGACCACTCTCTCCGACGTCGAATGTGCCTTACTCCTTTTACGTTCACCATATCTTCAATAACTGCGTCGTTATGAAAAACTAATTACAAACGCTCGCGTCCTGGGAATACCGGACAAAAAGTTTTTTATTCCACGACCATAGACGCTAGCCCGAATGCGCTGCGCCTTGAACCGGTGTTAGGTACAACGGCGTCGTTCGAAAGTTACTTGTTCGCGAGTTTTGCGAACTATAGGGATATAGCTCGCGTTCTAGAATTCCGTGTGTGTATACAATTTTCATGGGCACTCGAGAGAGAGAGTGAGGCGCTCGGCCGGCGAACCGCGCGTCCCGTGCGATTCGAAATCGCCGGAAAATTCGCCCCTTCTCGTCCGTCGTGATGTAACGTCAGAAAACCGAGCGGCGGAGAATTAACGACACCAATTTCCATACAATACGCGCGTCGCGACGCGCTCTCTCTCCCACGACACATGACCCTTTCCCCTCGCCCTTCTGCCCCTCTCGGGTTCTCGGACCTGGTGACCGATGACGCTCGACCGAGAGACATTCGGCTGCGAACTAAAGTCGGGCACGATGCGACTTCCTCGGCCATGCCGTGCGGATAAATCGGGATACGAGAAGAGGGAGGCGGCGGCGGCGGCGGCGGCGGCGGCGGCGGATCGACGGATGCAGCGCAGAGCAGCCTGATCAGGGTGGCGGCGGCAGTAGCGGCTGGCTATTGATTTCAAGGGCTTCCTTAGCCCCCCGCCTTGCCCCTGAGTGCCCGACGGCTCCAGGTCGCCCCGAAGAGTTCGCGGCGCCCGCCGACTAAAGCTGCGTTTCTTCTTCCACAGCGTGAAACAATTCAAGATGGGACCCTCGGATGCGATGAGAAATTATCCTCAAGCTACGGCGAACGCGAAGGAATTCAGTTGACAGCCTAGCGACGTGTTCGATTCAATTAATTCGACGGGGGTAAGATCGAGTTTTCGATCGAATAGTTATCCGATACGACATCGCGTTAAAAAATTTGTAAAGGTTGTTTAATTAGAAAAGAGGGGTTGAACTTTTCTCGAACGAGTTACAAAAATTCGGCAGACACCCGAGCGAATGTTCTTTTCGATTTTGAAAAGGACACGAAGCGAGCATATCGCACGGGTGCGGCACGTTCTAGGAAAGGGACTCCGCGAGAGGGGGTTGCGCCTGTCCGTCCACCCCCGGACGCCGCGGCGCGCGGCCGCGGATACGGCACTGTGCGAGTCGGGCCGAGCACAGACGCGGATCGCGGGGTGAGCCGTCGCTCGCCATACGTCGAACTGGGTGCCCCGCGTTGGGGCGTCTCCTGGCATCAGCGGGCATCGGTGGTCGTGCAGTCGATCGGGGGACCGAGCACCGTCTTCTGCGAAGTCCCCGTGCGAGTGATCGCCGCGCGAGATAGAGGGAGAAAGAGGAGAGGAGACGAGAGGAGAAAGAACGGGAGGAAAGAAGAAGAGAGAGGAGACACGTAGGAGAAGGAGTGCGTGCGTCCTGTGCGTTACGTTTCGTCGGTTCGTCGTCTGATCGGTCCGTCTTTTTTTTTCCTTTTTCTTTTTTTTTCCTCACGTCGACGTCCGCTCTCACGAAACGTATGCGAACGGGGGACACACCATCAGCATCAGCAGCATCAGCAGCACCACCACCACCACCACCACCACCAGGCGAAAAACGGGGCGCACGCCGAGGGGCGCGACGACGATGACACTGCGACGATGTCACTCGGTGTGGTAGCGCGGCCACGGTGGTGCCATAGCGTGGTCGTCGTTGCGCGGGCCAGCAGTAGCAGCAGCAGCAGCACCAGCAGTGCGGGCGTCGGCGTCGTCGTCGTCGGGTGTGCACGCGATCGGACGATCGAGGAGGAGATGGTGCCCTCCCCGGATCGCACGCAGGTGAGAAGTGACTGCTGTCGTCGTCGTCGTCCTCGCCGTTGTTTCGCGTTAACGTCGCCCGTGATCGTGTCGCGTCGTCCCCCGCGCACAGCGTCGTCGACGTCGCCTTAACTGCCGTCAACTGCTATCAGCGTCGTTGCCACCTTCGTCGCCGTTGGTGCCGTCGCCAATCTCGCCACTGTTACCACTGCCGTTTCCGACGCGAGCACGATCGCCGTCTGCGCTGCCAACGAGGCTTCCATCATCGCGGTCTAACCTGTGTGAGGGTGAGTGCAATCATCATCATCATCATCTTCTTCTTTTTCTTCTTCTTCTTCTTCCCTTCCTCCCCTCCCCACGAGAGTTATCTGCGATCTTTGTGTTATTCCTCGATGCTTCCTCCGCGAGTTTCCGCGAGATGTACATCGATCGAGAATTAGAGTACAATAGGGGTGCGAACAACCGGAAGGAAAAACATCACGTTACAGAGAATGGCGTGTCGAGCGAAAAGAGAGAGAGAGAGGAAGAAGAGGATAGCGAGGGTGGAATTTCTTCATGTTCGCTCGCTTGCCCTTTTTCTCTCTTTCTCTTTTCCCTTCTCTCTCTCTCTCTTTCTTTCCTCCCTTTTTTCTTTTCGTCCCATCTCGCTCGTTCGCGTCATGATTGCTGTGTCCCGGCGGCGAGTCGCCTCCACATAACTTTCGTCAATCGATAATACAAGACGTCCGCAACGTCGTGCGGCGCTCGCAAGATCGGCCTAGGCAAGACGAGAGATTCGCCCTCGTGTTCTCCCCTGCGCGATCAGGGTGAACGACGTTTCACTCGTCGAAGAGGGACGTGCACGAGAGAGAAGCTGTCTCCGACTCTCTCTCTCTCTCTTTCTCTTTCTCTCTCTCTCTTTCTCTTTCTGGTTGCGTTCGAGCGCGTTCGAATCGACTCGAGCGAGCCATCGAGGGTTGCGTTCGACTCGCGAACGGACGGACGGACAGACGGACGGCGAGCACGAACGCACCTTCGCCACCCCTACGCGACAGCGCGTCTTGCACTTTCCTTTCCTCTTTTTTTCCTCCTGGATTTAGCGGAAAAATACGCTCCTCTGTTTCCGCGAATTTCAACTCTCGCAGCGGAAATGTCGGTTCGGTTCCGCGCGAACACTAAATCTGTCTTGCTTTTGTCGCAATTAGAAGGCGAGAATAAACAGATGTCCGTTTCATTGATCACGTAACATTTGCCATTTGCTCGTACAGATCGTTTCAAAACGTACTTGTTTTTTTATAAAAATGTCTATATACGTTTAACGGTTTGTTAATTGCAAAACTTCTTCGCGCGCGGAATAAGAGAAAAGTTTTGAGTTTGTTTTTTTTCGAGTTGAAAAAAAAAGAAAATCTCAATTCCCCGAGATTTTAATTTCCGGATACGATCTAGGAAAATTGACTTGAAACTTATCGAGGAATCGATTCCCTTGTGAAATTCGTGTTGTTTGAAACACCCACACCCAAAGGCTCTTCGAAGTCTTCGAAAGGGAAGAAGTTTTTCTCTCGTGTGTCAGGCATTTCCTGCGGAATGAAATGTGTTGGCGATTTGTGTTACCCAGATACGATATGCGTTCCGGTAAAACGGTGCAGCGCGCCGTTGAGAGAGAAAGAGGAGGAGGAGGAGGAACTTCGCCCTCTCCGTTTTCGAGGCCTCGTTTACGAGCCGCGCTCGAATTCGGAGTCACGGTTTCTCTTGTCGACTCGCGTGACTCCCTTCGATGCCTTGCTTAATGAGATTCGGCGGCGGGATACGAAGAAATCTCGGAATTCCGCGGTGAACTCTCCCCCCGGGTAGTTCCGCAGGTGCGAGGGATTCATTTTTAACCCCCTTCTCTCTCTCTCTCTTCTTCCCCTTCCCCCGCGTGCAGCAGCTTCGACTCGGCAGCCCGTTTAAAGTCCCAGGCTAATGATCGTATCGTAGCCGTTCTTATTTCAGGCCGATCTATAGAACACCACGTTCTAGAATTGGCAGACAATCGATATATAACGTTTGTTTCTTCAGAAATCCGGAGTCCGCGAGTCGGTGAAAAATATCGAGACCGGCGCGCGGCCGGTCAGTAATTTTTCATATAAAAAACAAATCTCTCAAGTTCGCGGCATTCAATTCAATATCGTGATGCGTAATTAAATTTTCTTAAATCGAAACTGTTTGAGAATAAAAATCTGCTTGCGCGCGGTGTAATAAACGACGATTCGAATAAATAACTTTCACGTTGAATTTTAACGCCGCATAATATAATTTTGTTATCCATCTCCAGATAGAGAATGGATTAAAATTAATATTTAATATTTGAACCCCTCTCTTTCTCTCTCCCTCTTTCTCTCTCTCACACACACACACACAGATCTCGGAAAAAATATTCATCATCCGTCTAAAAATATTTACGAAGGATGTTCGATCTGAAACTGCCTCCCCAAGGATTTTTCCTTCCCACGCTTTCCCTCACATAAAAGCTTGTAAAAAATCGTAAAACGTCTCTTCGCCCGATTATCTTCCCAGAAGAAGGTCCCAAAAATTTACTAACACAAGATCTCTCTGCGTAAGAGCCAAAGAGCCGCGCGCTATATCCACCTTTATCTTATTTGTAGAAAAAAAAAAAAAAAAAAAAAAAAAAAAAGAAAACCTCGGCTAGCTGCGCCGGCGAAAGAATGTTCTTTGTGCAACGGCGGCGTATTTTACCGAGAGATAGTGTATCTTCTAATGGCGGGAGACGAAATGATAAGGGGGACACACGCGGGGGAGATGAATGAACTAATGACGCACGGGGATGTTAATCTCGTTAGTCACGCCGGTGTGGCTTGCTCTCTCTCTCTCTCGCGCGCAACCTGAGATGATTACTGAAATACTGCCGTATTCTGGCCTCCGTTTGTCAATACGGGATTACATATCGCGCGCGTATACACGTGTTATATCGCGCTAATTGTAAGTAACGAGCGGAACGCGAGGGTGGAAGCGCGTAAATGGATGTAAATGCGCGAATTTTGCGATAATTCGCAGGCATTAAGGGAGAAATTCGTTAGGAAGTGAGATTAAAAAATTACATCGCATTTTGATTGCGATTCGAAAACCAATAATATTCAGTAACGAGATCTTGCAGAAATTTTTGCCGTAGGTTTTTTTAAGAGTTGAAAAAATATAAAATTAACAAACAATATACAAAGTTAAAAATATAAAGTTTGCGAACTCTATTTTTTTTTTTTTTTTGCGCTCATTAACATCATACGGTTATTAATGCGTCGAGCGAGCAAAATGAGGGACGCGTGGCTGGTCTCGAAGGTACTTCGAGTGATGATTGTGTGTTTCTTTCTCGAAACACAAAGTGATCGATAACGCATTGTCTTACTCCTCCGCCCTCCCCGGTACACCCGTGTTACTCCCGGCAAAATTATTGCTGCCGATGCGCAGCGAGACTAATTAATAGTTATCGCGTAGTCCTCGTTTCGCGTGTAGTTTCTGCATTATGAAGGAAGGAACGCGAGAGAAGCCATTTTGCAAAAATTGCTTCGGGGAACGTGGAAGGAGGTTAATCCGCCGCTCGAACTTACCCCCGCCTAATCGGGGGGATTGCATATTATGTTCACATTGCGTGTAGTAATATAAATTGCATATTATTATTTTAAAAAAACACGAGTTCGAAACACACACGCGAATTTCTTTCGCAGAAGTTCGCTCTCTCATTTTCCCGACGCGAAAAAATGGATTTTTAATGACTAATATCTGTTTGCGCGAAACACGATGTTTCTTTTTATATATATATCGGTATGATAATAAAATAAAACACACGTAAAATTTCATCATTTTATTTGCCCGACCACACGTCGTGGCCGGGCGTATCGTCTAATTCCTGCGCGAGCGACTGAATTATTTTATCGAATTCTGATTACCAGCCGGCGCGCACAAAGCGCGCAACAATAAATCGGCAGAGAGAGAGTTGACTCGTTCCTTTCGCGCCAAGTATCCTCGACGATGTGCATTTTAAGGATGTGGGGAGAAGAGACGCGCAAATAGGACGAAGACGCGAAATTTGCATCGGGGATAGATGCGTCGCGGGAATAAAAAGTTCGGCTTTGCGGGGGATGCGCGATCGAGGGAGTAAACAGAGAAATAAGTAGGTCGCGAGGGTACGTACGTCAAAAGCGGAAGACATTTTCGTGAGGTTCGGCTCTCTCGCTCGGCGAACTTTGCGAATTTGTGCGCGCGAGACTCCAAAAACTTCTCCCGACCCCGAAGATGTATCGCGCGAATTCTCCTCCCTTTCTCCTCGTAACGCACGATGTGTTTTCGCGTATTCTTTTTTTTTTTTTACTATCGCAGCGCACGCAAATAATTTATATTTCCGCGCGTACACGGAGCGATTCTTTTGAGATGATGACTCGAGACATTTCCGTCCATCCTCGCGCGACGAGCAATTAAAATTGATCGAAGCGTTTAAATTGGTTAAAATAATTCTGCCTTTTCCCAGTGTCCTTTCTCACGGAGGCGTCGTTTCGCTGCATCCAATGCGGACGAATTAACACTCGTGACATTTACGGCGGCACGCACGGAATCGAGTTCCTTAAGGTCATTACGGAGTTAGCGCCGATCCAAGTTTGTATGTCCGGCGGTCAGTCGTGAGAAACGTGACTGGAATATTTTTTACTGCGTACGTAGAAAAATGTAACGCAGCTGCGAATGGCGAATGTTTCTCTTTGGAAAAATTTCTAGCTGTATATTTTTATATTTTTATCGCCGCACACTTCTCTTTCCGAGAGGAAGATTGTCGAGACCGCTTTCGAGACTTATATTTCCAAATACATAGCTCCAGAAATAAAAAGTTATCTCGCTTAACGTCACACGTTGGTGGTTTTTTTTTTATCGTTCCGATAAAAAAGAGACCCAAAATTCTCGCCGCATATCTTGGACATTATATGATTAAATCCACAAAAGTGTGGCGGTCACAATTCGACCGAATTCCGAGAGAGGCTCGTGATAACAAATTTATGCAACGCTATATAATAATCCATAAATCTGGATCGGAGATAAGGCGCATGAAAAATCGACATTACAGCGCGCACGTGATTACACGCTTATCTGCGACACACGCGGCCCCCAGGAACTGCAGCGAGATATTAAAGCAATCGAGGAGGCGAAACTATTCTAAGTAAAAAATGAAAAGAAAAAGAAAATTACACAAAACACGTCTAACGAGTCCAATTAAGTAATTGAATAATTATCGCACTGTGTCGATATACGCGAGAGATCGCGAGGGTTTCGTCGCGCGATTTTCTTTTTCGCTCGTGGAAACGCGCGCGCGCGCGGTATCATCGGCGCGCGAGTGTCATTCGCGTTTCTCTCTCTGAAAAACGGCGGCGCTCGAGCGCGGAAAATCGCGGGAAACAGAGGAGAGCCGCGCTTTTGCCTTGACAAGACGAGACGGGTGGGAAGCGGCGACCGAGAGAGAGAGAGAGAAAGGAAGCACCGAGTGCTGTCGCGAGTGAAGATAAAAGCAAAGCGATCGCGCGCTACGCGGTAGGAGAAATCGAGAGACAGAGAGACAAAAAAAAAGAGAGAGAGAGAGAAACTCGAATGGATTACAGTTCGGTTCAGTTCTAGGGAGTCGCGTCGAGCGTGCGGCAACGAGCTTTTCACTCGGCTTCACGCGCGTTCTGTGTTGCGTTTGACGACGACCGACGGACGTGTGTGCTCGATGTCATTCGCGATCGCGGCGGCGTTCAAGTATACCGACACGCACGGAAAACACAACTTCACAGACTCTACATCTTCGGTTAGAATGCGGAGTTTCGTGCGAAAGGTGAGGATGGTTTTAAATCGCGTTGTGACACAGAAGTTAGCGCGCGCGCGCGCGCGCTCGCTCGCTTGTGTAGGTCAGTTTGCGCACGCAGTGTCTCGGTGTTTGTGAACCGGTCTTTTTAAATCGGCCTGACGTTGCCTCTCATCGCGAAGTGACGACTTTTCCTTAACGCAAGATTTTAATTGCGATACTGCTCCAAGGTTGTGTGTGTGTGTGTGTGTGTATGGCAGATAATCACGTTGAGAAAGAGAAGAGCTTCTCTCTGTCTCTTTTTCTCTGCGGATCTTTATTTAATTGCCACCGATATTTGATTACACGAATTACTGGAATCAACCGCGACACGCTCGAAAAGTATTGACGCGCTAAATATTACGCGAGGAGACGAGTGCGAGTATTTACGCAATATTATTATCCAAGAGGATCGGTTGTGCACGCATGTGTAAGAGCCGGGATTTTCTTTATCTGTTAAGTTAACGCGTTGCACGTAATAAAACACACGATCGCGCACGACGTTGTAACGATTTTTTTTTTTTTTTTTTTTTTTTGTATCTTAAAATTCATTCATTCCGCATGATCTCCGCGTGTTTCTCTCGCGCGATAAAAATAGCACGAGATTCAGCGCGCGTTTGCGAGTCGTTTCACAAAAGTGCGAAGTGTTTTTCCCCGATCCCGCACTGTTTTATCGGCAATTACATCGCGCGCGATGCCTAATGACGAGACTCGTAATTGCGCAAGATTCCTCCCGTTATATCACGAAACTAATCAAATAGCACTTAACGCTTCTCTTTGTTCTGTAAAATGACGTACAACTGTCGAACTTTAAACGCGATGATTCAACGCGATGTGTGTCAGTCAGATTGTTTTTTTTTTTAACAATAGAATGAATTAAATCAGATTCTCCCTCCGATTTTGTTTTTTTTTTTGTCGACGAAATCAGACAGCGGATGTTATTTGCGATAATTGTTGTCGCTCGTTTGCGCGACAATCTGCGTCGTGTTATTTGCGCGCGGTGTCGTCCGGAAATTTGAAGGAAATCAAAAGTCTTTCACGAGAAAGATGAGAGAGAGAGAGAGAATATAGCGCAAACATGAATATTCTTAAGGAACATCGTCATTTCGCTCGACCGGTTCGGTTATTCATAGTTGTGTTAAAGCGTAACGCGATGCTTCCGTGCAAAATTCATAGCGACGGGAGACGCCAGTCAAGCAAGTCGACACGTTGCGGAGCATGACACCGCCGGCTAGATAAGACTCCACTATCGAAAATCGTACGTTCCCGTTCCGCAACATTAGTCAACAAGCGCGCGCGACTTGTGTTTTCCATCGAGAAATTGGAGCAACGGTTTCACCAAGTGAATCGGATGTAACGCGACGGCACTTAAAAAGTTTCGCGATATGTAGTCGGCGTTTTGAAATGTTGACGGAATTTTTATTTCTACGCGCAATAAATCAACGCAACAACGTCTCGCGTCTCACGGAAATATGCGGATCGACTCTGTTGCCAGAGACTCGAGATCAAGATATTCCCGACGCGAATTACGCAATTACGAGAAGCGAAGGCGAGATAAAATATACGCGGAATGACCAACATCGAGAGCTGTTTCAATGACTCGTATAATTTACAATATAATTGTTCCGTGGCTCTCGCAACTCCGCGGTAAAAAAAAAAGTTTCAGTCATGTCTCACGGAAAATGAACAGAAAGTTTCGCAACGTCCCAGAAGCGCGTTGCGGCAATCTCATCTGTTTTGTCACAAAGTGACGTCAGATATTTAGATCAGATGTATTTAGATTTACGAAGTTTTTTTTTCCTGCGAGAAGTTTTTCTCCCCCCCCTCCGATTTTGTACCTACCGTGTCGGTAGCCGCTGGCGAAGCGCGATCACAGGGGTTGGATGAATCCGAGATTTCTAATTGAATGAGATCCTCTGACATTTTCGAAGCCCGAAAGATTTCAGAAGAAGAAGAAGAAGAAGCCGGCGAGTTAAAGTAAGCAGCGAAGTTAAAGTGATTTCAACTCCGATATCTCCCCCTGTATATATATGTATATAAGTACGTATCTCTCTCCTCTCTGTGAGATGCCATTCGACTTTGACGATTCGCATCTCATTTCGGATCCTGTTACCTCAGAAAGTTCCTGATATTATTGCGTCACATCGCGAGAGAACGAACAGAACATTTTTTACGATATATTTCTCACAAAATGTTCAAACGAGCAAGTACTTTGAGTATTGCGACGGTTTCTTCTTTCAGACTTCGGTTTCGTGCGGGACGCGTTAACGATTGCAATTAAATTTGTTCTCTTTTCTGTCTCTCTCTTTTTTCTGACATTTTTGCAAATATCTGTCATGTGTTTTTTTTTACTTACTGAATTTTTTTTACCGAAGAGATGACTCGAAATCGCAAGTCGGAAACGTTTGATAAAACATCAAGAATTGCGCGCGTAAGACCCGGCAACTGGTCTCGCGAATTATCGCGTTTAAAATCTCTTGAATTTTTCACTTCATCAGCTTGGATGAAAATTTCATCGCACCTACACGTTGTGTCTTTTTGTGTACAGAGTAATCGTAGTTGTGCATACACGCGTATAAGTCAGACGAGGACTGGAGAACAAATAACCGAGCGTCAGTCCGAGCTCTCTGCCTTTCGGGCTTTGCTTGAAAACTCAAATTCATCAGGCGCGCGGACCCCGCAGGTCAGACCGACAACTCTAACGACGATCGCCTCGTTTGTTTCAGGTTCTTAGCACTCGCCGTCTCGCACCGAGCCCGACACAAGCCCAATCGATCGGAGGAAAAGGGCCCTTCTGAAAACGTGATACGTTAGTGTGCTGATCCGGGCGCGGTGGTGTGGAAATACCGCGGTTTATTCTCCGGTTTCTCGCGCGTATCCGCGCTCCGTCATATATCGTGTGTTTACACTCACTTCTACCCATTTTTCCCTTCAGTTCCCCGCCTCCCCCCTCCCTTGCGCGCAGTGTTTCGCTGTCCCGTTCTCGCCGAAACGATTTTCGATAGGTAACGACGATAAATCGGCGCTCCAGCGGAGAGTTCCTTCTCCGACCGAGAGAGCGAGGCGAGCAGGTGCGAGACGAAAACGTCGTGGCGTGATATATCATCGCCGGGGCACAATGGCTTGCGAATTCTTCAAGGTGAGTCCGTATTTCTTCATTTATGATAGATGACCCCGGGGAGGAGAAAAAGAGGTCCGAAGACTCTCCTTCGAAGTGTATATATACGTTGCGTATGTATCGCGCTCGTTCCGAATGAGAAACAGTTCTTGTAAGTGAAAAGTTCAAAATCTGGGGGGTGATATTTCTCGAAAGATCCTTTTTCCCGGAGCATGTTGTACGTTGCAAGTGTTCGCGAGGATCTCGTAGTTATTAAAGAAAAAAAAAAAATTCACTGTTAAAAATTCTGACGTTGAAACATTATCCGGAGGGGAGGGGGGGGTTTGTACATCGTGCGGCTAAGTCCGCGCGTGTAATTTGTACAATAATTTGTCCTCTTTAAATATGAAGCTTCGTTCGTTCTGCCCGTGAAAGCTCCGGGAAAATGGATCTTACAAATTATGGACTTCCATCACCAGGTAGCGGCCATGCATATGCACGATAATTCACTTCTCTTATCCCCCCGGTTCGCAAAGAGCTTATGTATAATTCAAACAATTAATTGTAAACACACACAAAAGGGCACGTGATGGAGACGCAGGTTTTGCTTCAAGATGCCAAACGAACTGTCGGCTGTTGCGAACAAAAATTTCAAACATCGGTTTGAACATGAAGCGAAAAAGCTTTAAAATTTAAGAAATTAATAATAATTATTGCTAACAATAATGATTAACAATTAATTTAAGAAATACTTAGGTATTTTTTAAAAAAGCTTGACGTAAGTATTTTTAAAATTAAGCTACACAACAGTTTTACAACTGAGTGTATCGCGCAGTCGCGAATAAAAAAAAAACAAGACATTATTATTAGCGTTAATTTTCACAATAAACGATTCGCCTGCTGCTAATTCACTTGCGGGCGATGTGCCACTCACCGTTTCTCATCGTCGCCACTGCGATATGTAGTCGGTTTTCGCGTCCGAACGTGACGAGTTTTAGTTCCGTTTCGCGGGATCACACCCTCGCTCGTCTGCGTCCCCGAGGGCGGCGCAACTTCCGTTCCACCGGGGGGATCGCGCTTCCCTTCTTCGAAGACAAATACAGACCGTTATTTCAGTTATCCTTGCCGCCTCTTTCCCGACGACGACGACGTCGTCTCGAGCGGACGAAAGTTACCCTCCCCCTCCGCAAGTTACAGCGCATTTTGTACGCGCGGGCGAACTCCTCGTGAATTATTTATTTCCTTCCGCCGTCTATTATTAGGCCGCTAATGGAAAGCACACTTTCGAAAAATTTCTTTCGTGCTCACATTAACTTAGCGCGAACCTCGCACAAAAAACCTCTCCTGTGTTAAAAAAAAAAAAAAACGTGGCACTGAAATGTTACACGTTACATTTTATCGATTGCGTTACTTTGCATTTGCAATCGTGTTTTGCCGCGATATGTGCGATATTATTTTTCGCCGTGTCGCGCGCGTCTTTTATTTTGATTTGTTGCTGCTGAAAAGTCCGTGATTCTCCGATCGATCACGGACAAGCGTCACAGATCATCATCACCATCATCATCATCATCATCATCGGTACTGTTTAATCGTGTATTATCGCACGAAAAAAAAAAAACGGTAGAAAGAGAGAAGAGATATGCGAAAGAGGATATACGGTTTCTGTGTCTGTGTTTTGGACGCAGCTTGAACGATGGCCGATTCACGCGGCTTCAAGCCAATAAACCAGTTGTGGCAGAGCGCGACAGTGCCGACGGATCAGGATTCGGAGTGTCTCTACGAAGAGATCCCGGGCCTCTCGGGGTCTCAGGATACGGACCGGCCGGCTGGTGCCGCCGTTGGGAGGAGGCAGGAGTTGCAGGAGACGGAGGAAGAGGAGGAGGAAGAGGAGGAGAAAGGAGAGGACGTCGGCGGCAGCAGAGGAAGTCTCGATTTTGGGGTTCAGGTTGGAGATAGCAGCGGCTGGTGGAGATACGAGGAGGACGTCACCAGCGGCGGCGGCAGCGGCACCGTACCGCGTAGCAGGAGCGCGGGCCGGAGTAGCGGGCTACGCCCGGAAGCGAGATCGCGCAGCGGATCGGCCGATCGTCGGCGGCCGTCGGATCGGGCGCGCCAGCAGGATATCATCGTCGTCAGCAGGGTGGAGGAGGAGCAGTATGCCGTACGCAGGAGTCACGTGGAGTCCGGTGCAGGCGCCGTACTGCCGCCACCTGCGGCTGTCGTCGCTAAGCTGACCAGGCAGCGAGCGAGCCAGAGCACCAGCAACAACACCGTCGCCCGTTACTTGCACTCGGCCAACACCAACGCCTCGGCGGCGCACCGCCATCACCATCACCACGGGCTGCACGGCCAGTATCCACCCGGCGCCAGGACGACCGGTAGGCAGCACCGCCATCATCACCCCGGCCGCGGCTCGTCCAGTAATGAGACGCAGGAAGAGGTACAGGAGGACGATGAAGCCACTCTACGGGAGTTGCTCGTAAGGTACGTGTTCCACGCGCGCGCCCACACACACACATACACACACACCTTCCGATCTCTTTTAGAGACAACAGGAATCTCTCACACTCTCTTGGTCCCCTCCCTTGTTATACCCTCACACGTCGGTGTACAACACACTCCACTCTTATAACGCGGTTAACGCATTTACGTACCGGGACACACCACGTCGAGAGGGAACAGTTGTCGTCGAAGTTTTGTTGATCTCTTTCGGTAGGATTGTGTAGCGGCCGCCACAACGAGCCGAACAACAACGATCGTTTTTTTTATTCTCCTCATCCTTGAAGATCTAATCTAAGAAAACGCACAAATCACATTTTCACACCTTACGCTTGGTACAAAGAGAAAAGTTTCAAAGTATTCTTTCGATGCGCAAAAATGTTTGGCTTGTCGCTGATTCACTTCGCTCATTATTCCAGTCTCATATGGCGATTAGTCCTCGGCCGCTTCTTAGATCTTTAGCATCTCCTTGGACTTGGCCGTCAGTCGTTATCGAAAAAAACCAACAAGGCTTTCGTGACAACCCCATGAAAACACATTTATGTATATTATTTTTTTTACGTTGTCAAAGGCAACGATTGGCGTCGCCACATCGGTGTCCCTAAGAATTATCTGGATTTTTTGTCGGACGTCGAGAGCAGCGCCGATGGAAGTTTGCGAAGAGATTCGTGCGAACTTCGTGAACTCTTGTCGGTGCCCCTTCCCCCCCTCCCCCGCGATCATTCTTGCAAAAAAAAAAAAAAAGAAAGAAGAAACAACAGCCCGCTTCAATCGGGCCCGGCTTCACAGGCCGTTCCGAATCAAATTCAAATCAAAACCCTCACTTCGGTACATATATCTGTATTGTTCGGCTGACGAAACGTTAAGCTTCTACGACCGAACGTAATCCTCCCGAACGTAACACGCGAAATCAAGGAAATTGAGCTTGCAATATACATATATATATATGAATATACATATATGTTGTTATCTCTCTTCCACGCCAACAAGCGGCCGTAGAGGATTAACGGCGTAAAACGCTTTTGCGAGCGAATGCTCAAAGAATTTACATTTGAAATATTTTCCAACATTATATACATATATATACTTTTAGCCTTTAGCTCTAGAGTTCTTGTATTGACTTTCACATTTATAGTAGTTTGATCTCTTTTCCTTTTTTTTTAGGGTCTTGTATAGAAAAACCATACTTTACTCTTTCCACGACGAGTGAAGCGTAGAAAGTTTTTTTAGTCTCTTATATACCTGTGTCTAAATCTCATGTGGCATGATAGAGTCGCCATTATCCGAACATTCAACTCCCGAATGATTTATTCTTGACCTGCTCTATTTCTGATACTATTTTAAAGTTGAGATATCTCTCTTATATGCCACGATCGAACATTAGCTTACACACATACACACGCACATACACACAATTTGCTGTTGAGCGAAATGACAAAGAATTAGAGCTGTGTACGCTGTAATAGTCGTGAGAAGAAAAAATATCGCCAGCAATTTCACACATTACAATCCATTGCATTAAAGGAATTAACACGAATTCTGAGAAACAAACAAACATGTTCGAAAAATATTTTACAAGAATAATTAACGGAACAAATAAGCAGAAGAAGGTTTGACAATTGAATGTCAAACACAGGTGCGCAACGTTTGCTGAGTTATTTCTATAATTGAATATCAAACAGAAAAGAGGACGACAAATTACAGTGTCGTCTATTAATATTTAACGCCTGTCTAATATTTAATTAATCAGATTAACTGAACAAATATTATTCGCTGCGTTTGCCAATCTTCTGCTGTTAATTATTTTTGCGATAAATTATTTTTCCGAGAAATTTCTGTCTTTCGACGTCATCACACTTCAACGATCAGGACTTCGCTCGCTTCGCGTTGTTTGTCGCGAAATTTTGGTTTATCGCGAAAATTGCTTGTCTGGTCGGTTCGTATAATGGGGGCTCGACATCGTGCTAATGTTAACAGTCACGAGAGACTCGCGGGTCCTTTGAATCTCATCACGAGATCGAGTGTGTAACTCCGGCTTCGCCTTAGTGTCATTGTACATCGCGCGCGGCATCATATGAATCACAAGGCGTGTGGATACGAGCTCTCGAGACTTGCATATCCAATCAAGAGGACGCTCTTCTTTTTGTTTCCGCTGTGTCGATCAAGCGCTTCTACTCTCCGCTACTTCCCTCTCCTCCCCCCCCCGCCCTCTTTAAGAATCGATAACACTTACTTATCGATCATTTTGCGAGACGTTTCGCCGGCAAAAAAACGAACTTCCATACGACGACGTTGTGTGTGCCATTTTGTAAACATCGTTCACTCGAGAACCTAACTATGTTGCAAATGCATCCAGGTAATTCCGGCCTGTAAGGTGGCGGTGCCTTTTTTTTTTTTTTGTTTTTACGTTATATGTACCACAAACAATCACATAACAGAAAAAAAACGAAGAAGAAAAAAGAAAATACAAGAAAAACAAGAGAAAAGAAAAAGAAAGAAAAGAAGAAAACGAAAAAAAAAAAAAACGTCTGTTTCCCGCTTATCATTTTTTTATTATATAGAACTCTCTATGTATCTCTCCGAGAATGCAATGCGAGGCTTTGCGCCGTGCCATTCATCATTTATACATAAATCACACACTCCGCTCTTTAAACCTGTTCTTGTACATAACTTACGTACATACACACACACACACACACACACACACGCATACACACGCATATTCTCGGATCTCATGTAACAGTCTCGATAATCAGACACACTGTATCGATATTATTACCGTTTGTTATGGTTACTTGAATTTTTTGGCTGCGGCGCTCGCAGGCTTACCACTGATTGCTCCACTTCATTCGAAAATCATATATCCCTTTCGAAAGTCACGCAGGTGCACAAATAAGCCCCGCAATAGCACTACCGCGCACGGAAGAGAGAATAAAGACGGCGAAGGCCGGTATTTCCGGTTTTGCAGACGCCACGTTACATACAGGGGAAATCGCGCGCGTGCGATTGATTTCCAACGAAGCGCGACAAAATTCCATTGTCAGCGGCGTTGGGTTATTGGTGGGGGGAGGGGGGAAACAAGAATTAGATCAAGTCGAAAAGTTCGCAAGAATTTTGACAAATATAACAAAGGCAAAAGACAGTTTTTTAAGCGAGACACAAATAATTAATTAAAAATAATTAATTAAAAATTTTTCTCGAAACACCGGATCGGATCGAGTTAAATGTCATTCGCTTGTGTGTGCGACACAAAAAAAAAATAGAATTACCGAGCACGAATCCTTTTCAGCCCCAACGAGGCTGGCCCTTCCTACCCCCGCGCGTGTCGTAGATTTCGCACACACACACACACACACAAGGTGAGAAAACGCACCACTACTTGTTGCTCGATGTGCCGTCGCTGTGCGAACTTATTTGTGTGCGTGTCTGATTTATTTTCTCTTTTTATCGTCACTCTCATTATGTGAACTCTCATTGCTGACTTTTTGTCAATTATTTTGCCGAGTGTTCGTTCCGCATAAAGTGATGGGCCGTTTTTGAAATTGCGCAAGCTCGCTTGTGGACGCGGGCGATTTGTTAAAAAAAAGGCAGGGGTGAGTAAGCTGGCGGTGCGTCGCATGGTGACGTGTGAAGAGGAAAGAAAAAGAAAAAAAAAACAGCAACCGATCTTTCTTCACACGTGACGCCTCCGTCTCTCGATATATCTCGTTTTTTTTTTATTTTAGTTTTTTCTTCGTATAACTTTAGAAAAAAAAAACAGAGCGAAAAAATCGGAACCGTCACGGTTACTAAATGCGAACGAATGTATCATTAAGACATTGATTTTTTGACTGAACCACGACTGTGTTTCCAAACTAGGTAAAGTTTTACAGAGTGAGTGAGTGATAGAGAGGAGGGGCAGGGGCGGGGCGTCGTCGGGCCTTATACCTCCTCTCCCCGCCGTGTACACGTGTTACCCTCCACCTTTGGTTGTGGACAACCACTGTTGACAACAAGCAGTTCAGAGTCAATTGATTGGATTGGTGGATAATCCAACGTACGTACATATGTCGTGTGCAAACAAAGCAAAGAACAAATAGATCTGTGAGAATAAGACGAAATACTGAATCAAGAGGAAGTGAGAGTGGGGAGGCGTAGAGGCTACTGTAGTTTCGGAACACAGCCATGGTCTCCCTACCTCCCAGGTACATGACAACATCATCACTGCTCTCTCTCTCTCTCTCTTTTTTTCTCTCTTTCTTTCTGTCTCCCTTTTCTCTTCCCTTTGTCTTCGATTTTTATGTACACGTATCAAAGAAAAAAAAACAAACAAGTTTTGTACCACTGAATGAAATGAGTTAACACACGTGACGTGGATTACTATTGAACCGATCGCCTCGATCTTTATGAATGCGCATTCCTTATATAGCTGCACACGTTCCCGAATGCCGTGCATAGACTCTCAATAGACTATCTCTTTGGATGCTTTAGATCCTCGATCTCTGTCTCACTTGATTTCTTAGATTCATTATGCCTTGTTCATTTGATCAGGCAGGTGGTGCAATCCTCCTCGTTTGATAAGTGTACATATCTCCCCGCCGTATATGTCGTATACCTGCCCGTTTTCACACCCCCCCTTTGTCACTTTCTCTCTCTTTCTCTCCCTCTTTCTTTCTTTTTACTTGTCTGTCTCTTCATCTCTCTCTCTCTTTCCCCGCGAATCATGTGTTCATTCATTTCTGCTATTCACCTGTCGCTCATCACATACATTTTAGAAAAAACAAAAGAAAGCTTTCTCTCTGTCTTTCTCTCTCTTTCTCTCGCCCTATTCTACTGTTAATTCTCATCTTAAATCACCCTTTCTGCTTGGCTGTGCACATCGATCGATGAGTTTGCCAATTCACCGAGTCGAGAAAGAAGAAGAAAAAAAAAAATAGAAACTCACGATTCTCCTTTTCATGCGATCACATATTATATATCGCGCGTTGTTCGCGTATACCGAGCGCGTGCGAGATGTATCAGCCATTTTCACTCACTTGCACATTTTTTCCATGCATCGTGGCCATAGAGATTTATTATTATTATTTACGAGAGAATGTGTGTTAAACAAAAATGCGTATATATTTATAAAATGCGTAAAAGAAGAAAAAAAAAGAAGGCGATATGGTTAGGTTCGAGAGACCTCACCGACTGACGAGAGTGTCATTTCTCGACATGTTCTCTTTCCTAATGCGTCACTTGTTTCGCATTTGTATAGTCTTTATCTATACACACGCACACGCGAATTCACAAACTTCCATCTAATATGTGCACAGCTGCGAAGAATATATATATATATATATTTATATATATATATTTACCACTCTTGTAGTATCTGTCACCCCCTCACACTCACCACACACACTTTTTAGACGTGCTTTTAGTGGCGTTTGTATTTTTTGTCTGCTATATTGTTTTTTTTTCTGCAACTTGACATAATATAATATTCACTCTATACATAATATATATATATAGAGAGAGAGCCGATTGTACATATATCGTGTAATTTTTTTTTTTTTTTTTTTAATCAACGTATTCCCATGGCTGCCGAGCTGACGCTGGCTCGCCGCGCTCTCCAGGGGGGAGGGGGGTTGTTGTGAAAAACGCGTATAAACCAAGGCACTCTTTTGCACCTCGTCGAAATCGTCTTTTTTTTTTTTTTATTCACTTTTCACCACGTTGCATAACTCCCGCCATCCTCATTGTATCTCTCGTGGTATGCTACTGTCGCGATATGTGATATAAGAAGTATCGTCGCGGAAAAAAAAAGAAAAACAAAAATACAAAATCGCGTTTCGCAAGGCGGTAAGGCTCGGCAGTTATAAGCGCGGAGATAGTTGGACTTGTGTTAGGGACCTTGTATTAGAGGCGAAAGCCTAGTTCCCACTTAGTCTTTGATCAGTGTGCTCGACGCGTTACGTCGTCGATCCGCTATTCCCGTCAGCGAGATTCACGCGGGGATCCCGTGTGTGGGGACAGTCTGCAGAAACAGGTCAGCGTTATGAGTATGAACTTGAGTGCCAAGCTGGACGAGCTGCAGCGGGGTGACCGCCAGCTGGAGACCACCGTCGCTCTCTGCGAGATTCGCACGCAGCTGCAGGAGCTCACGAAGAGCGTAGAGTCTTGCCAAAGCGAGGTCAGCGAGGTCAAGCGGGACATGGTCGCGATTAAGGTACTTCAACGTTCGGCGTATCTATGTAATTGTTTTTTTTTTTTGTTACCCCAGTCGTTTCTGATCCACATCGATTGCGATTCCAGCGAGGAACGCGAAAAAAAATCCACAATTTGTTTATTCAAGAAATAAAAATAAAACTCAATTTAACGCAACGTGTTCGAAGGAAACGCGTCCTAGTTTTCCGATCAAATGCATGAAGATTGGAGCGATTTTATCATTTTTTTTCTTATCCGAAAGATTGTAAAATGATAATATCGAAATCAGATCGAAGTCATCTCACAGATGTTCTTTTCGCTGACATGCAGCAAGATCTAGATGCGGTGCAGCAGGTCAAGGAGGATTTAGAGGAATTGCGGGAGTATGTGGATCGACTGGAAGAACACTCCCATCGGCGGAAACTTAGGCTCCTGGAGCAGGTGACCTCTTCGAACAAATTTGTTTTTTCTTTGTGACATTGTTGTTTCAGTTGCGTTTTTCAGTTCCGACAATGTGACGTTTTTAAGTTTTGTCACGAGTGATTATGTTTGCGTGTATCGTCTCGCTCGTTTTGAATTTTTAGATATGTACGATATCTGTGAGAATTGTGTGTACACATGATGTTGCCAATAAACAAGAGTTTTGAAGTAACCTTACGTTATCTTTATTTTGCTTTGGACTTTTTTTTTTTCTCTTATAACGCGTTCCATTTAACTTCCTTATTTCCTTTCGTTTGCGTTTTCTGTATAATTTGCATCATTGCGTTAACATTCGAAAAATCGCAGTTACCTATTCGTATTTTATTATTCGCGCGCGAACGACGAACGATAAATCTTTGGATACTTGCAGGGACTGACGCTCTTCCTGTCGTATGCAATACTGGCAGCCGTATTGGGAATGTTGCAGTTCGGATACAACACTGGAGTAATTAACGCGCCTGAAGTGGTACGTCTCTCTCTTTTAACACGGCCGCGCGCTTCTACGTGCCTGTACATTCGCGAAATGACTCTCTCTCTCTCTCTCTCTTTCTCTCTCTCATGAATAAACATCCTGTACGGCCGGTGGTAACTCACTCACTTCGCGCTTCGCAACTTGTGTGTTACAGAATATAGAGAATTTTATGAAAGACGTATACAAGGATAGGTACGGAGAGGACATCTCGGACGATTCTGTTAAGACTTTGTATTCCGTGGCCGTGAGCATATTCGCGATCGGCGGTATGGTGGGTGGTTTCAGCGGAGGGACAATTGCCAACAGATTTGGCAGGTTGGTCTACGATCCCGGTGCACGTCAACAAAAATGTGCATTTTTTTTTTTTTTTAATAACTTTTTCACATTACGCGACATTTTCTTTCCGAGTTTTATCCCGTGTAGCGTTTGAAATATTTACATTTTAACATGTATTTTTTTTCCAGACCCTGCATGGCTTTAGAATGTGTGTGTGTGTTTTTTTTTAACTACTCTATTTTTTTCGATGAAATAATTTTCCACAACATCGCGCATTGTGTAATCGATGAAAAATTGTTCGAATAAGAGGAAAAGTGCAGAGATTAACACTTTACCCTTCTTTTGCTCTTTGTATCGCAGAAAGGGAGGCTTACTGCTAAACAACGTGCTGGGCATCGTGGGGGCGTGCCTGATGGGTTTCACGAAACTCGCTGAGTCTTACGAAATGTTGTTCTTCGGACGGTTTATTATCGGTGTCAATTGCGGCTTGAACACCTCGTTGGTTCCCATGTACATATCGGAAATAGCGCCACTGAACCTAAGGGGCGGCCTAGGCACGGTGAACCAGCTCGCTGTTACGGTGGGCCTCCTGGTCTCCCAGGTGCTGGGCATCGAGCAAATTCTTGGAACAAACGACGGTTGGCCCGTGCTCTTAGGACTAGCTATCTGTCCTGCCATTTTACAGCTACTGCTGCTTCCAGTTTGTCCGGAATCTCCAAGGTGAGAATGATAATCTTATCATTGAGATAAAGAAGAAACGTGTATTAAAAAAAAAAAAAGCGTCCAAATAAACAGAAAATCACGATCTCGGAAAATCTCTCAATTTCGCCGGAGAATTACGCGGTCTTTTTTTGTTATTTAATGAGGAAAAAAAAAACACAATTTCAGATATTTGCTCATTACTAAACAATGGGAGGAAGAGGCTCGAAAAGCTTTGAGGAGGTTGAGAGCCAGTAACCAGGTGGAGGAAGATATTGAGGAAATGAAAGCGGAGGAACGAGCTCAACAAGCTGAGTCTACGATCTCGATGATGGAGCTCATATGCAGCCCGACTCTGAGAGCGCCTCTCGTTATTGGCGTGGTTATGCAACTTTCGCAACAGCTTTCGGGTATCAATGCCGTGAGTAAAACCACCTACATATATATATATACACATATATATTATCGTATTTATATGCAATCTCGCATATTCTTGCAACGAAACGGGACGAGCGACTTCTGATGCGAAAATTCTTTGCGCGTTTCCAGGTATTTTATTACTCCACGAATCTGTTCACTAGTTCTGGTTTAACGGACGAGAGTGCCAAGTTCGCAACCATTGGCATAGGTGCCATTATGGTTATCATGACGCTAGTGTCTATCCCGCTGATGGATAGAACGGGGAGGCGTACATTGCACTTGTATGGTCTTGGTGGCATGTTTATCTTTTCAATATTTATCACGATTTCGTTTCTCATAAAGGTGAGTTGGAATTTCATTGCGTTTCTTATCTCAGACACAGTTTCAAACGCAACCGTTTATTATTTCAACGATAAGCCGCGGCACGTGCAATTTTTCTCTCGCGCGCCCGTCATTCCGAGAGCGATATTTACACGCGATAAAAACAAAACTAAAATATATATATATATATATATATCACGAATTCCGGAAATTCTTCGCACATGTGTTCATTACGTATTTCAAGTTGCTCTTAAAGAAACGGTTGATCGATCAGCGCGCGCTCGGGAATAATTTAATCTACATCACTAATTGCAATAACTTCTATCTGTTTTATCGCACATCTGTCACACACAGAACAATATTGAAATAAGAATTGGCGAATTAATTTCACTAATTAGTTTACCAATATACGTTGTTACATGTCATAAGAAATTTGCGCTTTACTCGGAAGAAGTCCGTGTCGCAAAGAACAGAAATTTTTTGTACATAGCCTATATCTGTCGCTTTTGACACTCTTTATGCACCTTGGCAAAAGGTGTATCTTAAACACTTTGTTCACAGCTGGAGTGCAGCACTGCACCGACAGTGAGAACCACTACTTATATCTATATACAAATCTATCTCTGCATCACCGAGTCAACTCATTTTAATTTCTCCCCGCCATTCATGTAACTAATAAGTCACGTTCCTATTGATCCCGCATGACCGGTCTCTTTCGTTTCGCCACGTAGAGAAATTCTCATCTCGATATAATCGACAGTTTCACACCGCGGTAATGTTTCTTCTAAAAAAAAAAAAGAAAAAAACTATAAATTTCTAAAGACACAAAGTAATGTATAACTGTCAAAAGTGTTTCAATTGTTTGCGCTCTTCTTACTCTACCGTGTGCAAGCTAATGATAATGTACGTAACAGTAATCAGTACAAGGCAAAGTGTCGCATGTATCGTAAAAACTGCACGCCGTTTTGTTTATATTCTCGTTCTGTGGCTTACTAGTAGTTTTGCTTTTTCATAACCCGCTTCCCCCTCCCCTCCCTCATCACCGCCGACCTCTTTCGTGACTGTCTGGAGGAGACGTTTACTTCCCGTTTAATTATTAACAACAAAAAAAACTTATGTTTCTATACTTGGCTCAAACCTGTCACTAATCTCTATGTCGCATTACATCAAAAAATTGCATTACAGTAAGCATATTTACAAAGTATTATCTCTCTCTCTCTTTCTTTCTTTCTCTCTTTCTCTTTCTCTCTGTCTCTTACGTACCAGCGATCCTTTTCATGAATAAAAAAAATTCGATTTTTCTATAGCTATGTTGAATGTCTATCCAGCACCGACGCTCTCTTTCTCTCTCTCTCACACTTTGCAGAATTTCAAACGACGAGCAATTCCTCCGTAGTAGCGTTGTTTTCAGTTGTGTAAATCTTTTACCAACTACAGGAGCCATTTCGTGGTAATAAAATTTGCACCTCATACGTATACTCTTTTCTAAAAATTACGAGGAAATTACGTCGCTTCGTTCTTTCCTTTCCTTACGAATTGTTCGAGAAACTGTGTAACACTTGACAAAAAATAAAAAAAAAAAAAAAAACCTTAGAGAGATCGCTTGAATGTTTCGTGCAACTTGTCGATCGCATCGTCTGTTATTTCTAATCGAGGTCGAAGCAAAAATCCTGGCACTCTCATTATTACGAAGATCATTACATCGCGCGCTTCACCGCTTTTGAAACGAGAAATCGTATACTGTACATAACCAAGGCACACATGATCATTATATATATATTATTGTGCATTACGTACTGGACATGTCCGTTTTCGTACAAGAATATATTTCGCCGCCAATCACCTTTTATCGCCTTCATACACACAGGGTTGAGCTGCGCACCGCATGCAGTATTAACAAAACTTATTGTTATTATTACGCATATTAAGTTTCTGAGTTAAGGATTGAGTTTGTTTTTTTTTCGAGTTTCTGGGTTTGCCGTATGATTTTGGTTTAATTCCTGAGGCTCCTCCAGCAGCTCAGGAAAGAAGAACACGATTCTACTGCCTGATAGGAGTTTTTCGGCTATGTGCAGGAGATGATCGACTGGATGTCCTATATCTCGGTGGTGTCCACCCTGGGCTTCGTTGTGTTCTTCGCGGTGGGACCCGGATCCATCCCCTGGATGATTACGGCGGAGCTGTTCTCGCAGGGCCCAAGACCCGCCGCAATGTCAATCGCGGTCCTCATCAACTGGTTGGCTAATTTTTTGGTTGGCATCGGTTTTCCAAGCATGAAGGTAAGACGCCGATCGTCCTTCCGATTAAAATTTTTTTCCCCCTTTTTCACGTGAGAATAATCACGTGAAAAGAGACAGAAAATATATATATATGTCGCACGTAACGTTATTATATTATCGTGGTGCTGTTAACACAACGCACTTTTTGATTGAGTTTGGGTCGATCAGATCGAGATTCCGCGCAAACTACACGCGCGTTTGTAATGTGTTACAGACTAGCCTTGAAAACTACACGTTCCTACCGTTCAGTGCATTTCTAGCCATCTTCTGGATCTTCACGTACAAGAAGGTTCCCGAGACCAAGAATAAAACGTTCGAAGAGATTCTAGCTTTATTCAGACACGGTAACGACAGGTATGCAGCACATAAGCAACTTACTATCATCCCCAGTACGTACCACAATAGCAAAATGTACTATACGTACGATAGTTGAGTATATATATTGCATATATTCCGCATCCGCCTCCTCTCTTTGGTTTTATTTTCGAAAGAAAGAAAAAAAAACAAAAGAAATTCTCTTGTGGTATACCTCGTTATACATGTAAACAACACATATATAATATACATACATATATTGTATAGCTTCAAAAATCCGCGCCGAGATACGAGATCCCGTTTTATTTACGACACTTTTCAAGAAGGCTAACACGGAGGGAAAAAATAAATCGGATTCACGTATACTTCGAATTAACATAATCGCACACAGTTAATAATTGCTGAATGCACGGAAAAAAAAAAAAAAAAAGACAAAGTTAGAGACTTAGATTATAGTCACATATATACCGTTATTTGGTGTATAATAATAATGTACTGTATATCACACACATACATCCGTCCAAGTATTCGACTGTCCGTCCGTTTATATATATATGATTCGGTGACAAAAATGTTCGTTGTAAAAAAAAAAAAAAAAAAACTTTTCTCTCAAGACGAAAAAGAGATTTGATATATAATTTGTTTCAAAATAACAAAGAACATAAATATTCTCTTTTTACTCTCTTTACATTCGACGGGATACGTAATATATATATACGTTGTTGTTATTATTATTATTATTATTATTATTATTATTATTATTATTATCGCTACGCATATTTTTGCATGCAATCGCTGTTTGTTCGAAGCAATAACAGAAGTGTTGAACTGTGATAAAAAAAAGAAAAAAAAAGAATAAATTTCATTCGCGAGGCGAGAGGAAAAATTGAGTTTCCATTGTATAATTAAATTACATTTGTATATATATAATTTTACGTATATATTTATATATGAGCTAAAGTAGTCGTGAATATTGAACCGCTCTTGAAGTCGCTCGCAACAGTCGCTTGTGGTTTTTCTCTTGATTGCAAATTTCGACGTCTCGAAACTTTTTTCGTTTCACACAAGCTAACATTAATTTAACAAAGAGAAAGGTATACATTTTTATAAATATATATATAATATATAATTAAAGTACGAATTATACGATGTTAATCTCGACAGCAAGTAGAACAAGTAAATGTGCACACACACGACATTACGATAAAAATTTATGTAACGAGATTATTGTAACGAGAAAAGAGCGTAAAGATAAAGAAACAACACATACACACACAGAAATAATATATCCGTAGCTTATCAGCTTCTGGAACGTCTCTCAAGGTGTATAAAAGACAAAAAAAAAAAAAAAAAACCAAAGAATAACTTTAGCGTTTTTGATTTATAACGAAGTACAAATTCAGCAATCTCGCTCTCCATTCTTCGAGCGAATCGCGATCACGTGTCTATACATGTGTAGGGGAGCGGATTCATGCGATCAAATAGCGCCGCTGATTTGATTTGTTCAGAAATTGCGATTTCTTTCACGAAAAAAACAAAAAAACACGATAATTGTAATCCGCAAAGAGAGTTCACGTTACATTTGTTCGAGTTCGCGAATAAGGGTGAAAGTTTTCTTATTGTTGTCTTTTCAAGGCCAAATGGATATATATATACATATCTCTATACATATCTTTTGTTTGTGTTTAAACCGTACTTGTACATGTATCGTTTCAATAAAAATCGATTATTTCATGGTTCTCTGAGTAAACGAATTTTCGTTGAATTTCCGTTGTTTCGTTTCACTACTACTACTACAACTACACGACGACGACGACTGTTGTTCGATATATCGTAACTGTGCTTTCTGTGTTATTCGGAGCAGGAGCAGCTTGCGGGACAGCAGACTTTATGGGTGAGTCCTGCTACAAACAAACTTCCTATTGCTGTGGTGGCTTTGTTACGATATATAACTTACTATTATTACAAACATATCGAATTATACTTACCCTAATTGCATGCGAGGACAAATGATCAAAGACACCACTACAGCCTACATCCCCCGTAATAACGAGGGGATTATTTTTTACTCGCTGATTAAAGTGCTTTTTTTTTCTCCGTAAGAAATTGATTTAAAAAAACAAAAATAATCTTTCACGCGGTAGAAACATATTGTTGCAAAAGATGAAAGAATACACGAGAGAAAAATAAAAATAAACTTTTCTTATTGAACGGTTTTTCTTTTGCTATCTTGGCAAATATTTTCTTACAGTTTATATTCTTGTTACTATCGTTTCGAACTTTAAGCGACACAATTGTGAAACACGAAGCGTTTAAAAAATAATCTCCGATTATTCACCCATGCGATCATCATAACTTTGGTCTAAAGGCCTGGCATGTTGAAACATATACCTTACTTACTTACCTTATTACCAAGCTCATGCGAGTTTTATTCCTCATCTCATTACGTAATCCAGCCAGGCTGACTGAGAGAGACAAATTACATACATAGCTGCATGCGGACATAAGTAAAAAAAAAAAAAAAAAAAATTTTGTCAGGGCTATTATGTATTCGAATATCGACGACGACGCGATTCGTGTCAACGCCGTTCGGGGATGTCGCTTTTTTTTTTTACCGCGAACGAATTGCCGTGTTTACTGCCGTCGGTTCTATCCTACTTGTGTGTATTTTTTTTTTTTTTACTATGGAAAAACAGAGGAGATAACTTTCGGAACATACGCGCCGCGGTTAAAGAGGATCATATTATGTACTACATAACAGCCCCGATCACTTCCTCCTTGGAGCCTTGTATTTTACAGCATGCTCCTCTCTTTTAGCGTATATATACCTTTATACAATGCTCAAGTAAATGTTTCGGCGACAGGCAGAGTCTTGGAAACAGTTTTTTATGTCGATATAGTTGGCACGAAGTTTTATGGCGCTGTACTGTGCGACATGCATGTGTTTAGTGCTTTACGTTACTCTGTTTGGCGTAACCCAAAGTGGATTTCCCTGAGTTGTGTTGAGAGAACACAATATATACATACCGACGACGTTTTCGCGACGAGACCGAGAGGCCGCCGCTTTGCATCGTGTTGTACCTCGCCGTTCTCGTCGTTGTGTAAAATGTACAACTCAATGAGCGATAATTTACATCCGGTCTCTTGTGTTTGTTGTTTCTGTCACGGTCAATGGGTTTTTATTTCTGTTTTTGAATTTTATCCAGTGCGGTATCAAACGTGTGTGATCACATGAGATATCGCACATTTGTTTTTTTTTTTTTTTTTGTTCGAGTTGTCTTTCGCGATTTTTATTTCGATCGAGGTTTTGCCGAAACATTCGAGATATCATTGCGTCCTCGCGTTTGGGATAATAAATTGATTAGCTGATTAACATTGCTTATGATTTTTAGTATCGGATTTGTTTGTTCCACGAGACGAGCCACTCGAAAAATACGCCGGTAATATTGTACTTTCTACATGTACATTTGCAATTTGTGTCTGTTGTTGAGCAACAAAACACTTTTTGAAGATAATGCATTTCGCGCGCTTTCTCGCGTTTTTTTTGAAGAGGAAACCGCTTTTTTTTTTGAAAGTACATTAAACCTTGTGGTGATGGAAAATTCAAAACGTAAATACCTGAGTGTTTTATGAATTTACTCGTTCGCCTGTTAAATTTGTTTGCTTGGTGGTGAATAACAAACTAACAATATTGGTCGCTCTGCAGCTTGTAACAATGTTTATGCTGAGTTGTGTCAACAATCTGGTTCGACTAGTCTTGTGTTATATAGCCATTGGATTTTTTCCTTCTTGTTTTTTTTTTTTTTTTTTTTACGGTTCTGTCTATATTATATACATATGTACGTACAACATTTTTGGGGCAAAGGGGAAATGTGTATAGTTAGCGACAGTTAGCACAATGCGATATACAACCGGTCTGTAAAAAAAATTTCGAAACGGAGAGACAAAACTCCTCCTCCCAAATTACACGATCCGGCCGATTATTTTCCGTGAGAGAATCGCGAGATAAAAAAAAAAACTAAATCCAACTCTTTATACGAATATAGCTTATTTATTACGCCATGCTCTTGATTTTAGGAGCTGTCTTAGATTTTTTTATATAGATCACTATACATCTATGTGTCTCGTTTTTCTTGTGTGTGTCATGTACAAAATTTACAACTCGCCGATGTTTTCGACTTAAAGTGTCAATTAAACGTCTTAGATGATAAACATATGTCGATCGTATAGTATATAGCTGTGACACGCGGTTGTGCGATAGTCTCGTGCAATACGAGTCGTCGATGTTTCGTTTTTTTCTTTTTTTTTTTTTTTTTAATAATAAAAGAGAAAAAATTAAATTCATTTTTTCAATGTTTTTTTAATACGTACGTTTTTTTTATATATTCGTCCGTTGTAGGATGCATTATGCGCATACACGTGTCTTAGCGAAACCAAAGCTTATATTATATGATTTTCTGACCGCGCGTGAAATATCCGCGCGTGAAAATTAGGATTTTTTCTAAAAAAAAACCTCACCAAGCCGAAACGCCTCGAGGCTCGATGGCCATGTAACGTTGTTGTCTTGCAGGGAAGAGGAGCTCGCCACTAACTCTAGCAGGGAGACCGTCCTATCTGACGCCACCACTGCCAACCATACCCACGCTACCGATAGACTATAAATCTGAGCAATGAGAGCATTCTAATCAGCAATCGATTTGGATATATTCGTTCGGAAAAGAAAAGACCTAAGATATACCGTAGCATATACAGACGACTCTTGGCGTTTCTCTAGCCGGGGGGGAGGGAAGGGGGGAGGGAAACTATTATCGATCACTGTTATATCGGACGAGAGTTCTAGTGCACTTGATTATAGCGCGGAAGCCTGTTAATCGATAAACGCACTGTGTGTTAATTCGTGACTACGAGATTCGAAAAGACTCGAAGACTTTTAGCGCATTATTATCATTATTATTATTATTATATATATATATATATACACATGATATTTACGAATATTTCGGCATCACCGGATAAGACTATAACGTTCCATGTTGTAAAATAAAATCTGTTTGTTTATTTAATTACTCGGATTGAGTTTCTTTCTTTCCACTTTCGCGTTTGCGCAAGCGTGTGCCTTATATGCGGAAAAAACGACGAGTTCGAGACTTCGATTTCTCGCGCGCAACACTCCGCGACGCGCGAGAAGTCGTCGTATATCCTCTCCGCGCCGAACTTGTACCTACTTTATGTGTGTGTGTCGTAATTTGTTTAATTTTTTTTTTTTGTGCGTCGGAGATCTCTCGCTCACGAATTATTTTATTTCGAGAAAACCTCTCGCGCGGTCTTGGAAATTTGTCTCTCCCGAGACGAATTTGTGTTCACTTTAGACGTGCCACAAGCTGCCGAATAAAATTTTTGATTCTCATGTTAGTAAGTATGTGTGTAACCTCTTGTGTTCATCGTTACTCGTAAATTCTACTACACAGGCCAGTGAAAAAAAAAAACAAAAACCAAACGCTGTAATAGTACAAGATTAGAAACTGTGAAATGAATCATTTTATACATACACATATTATATATTGTCAAGTGTGATACACCGCACGAAGTACATATAGAACATACGATCGCGACGTTTGTGTGGATTCGCGATAGTAGATTCGTGCGAAAAAAATTTACGTACCCGGTCTTGGTTTTCGCGAATCCGCAGATCTTTCGAAATCCACAGATCTCTGTGGTAATCGATATACGTTGACATAAAGGAGACGGAGTCGAGTACGTAACTTGATCTGTGTGTACACACACGTGACAGGTGAAGCAATTTTAGGAAAAAAAAAAAAAAAGCAAATTCGAGTAACCAGCTGAACCATCCGTACGCGATGTTGTCGGTGGGTTGTTGTGAGAAGTGCTCACATTGAATAGAGATATATATATGTGTCACAAGTCTCTCGTTATTTTCTCGCATTTTGTTCCGTCACATTGTTATATCTGCGTTAGACCGCGCGCGCAATATATGCATCTCGGCATAAGGACGAGTATTCCAGCATTTCCTTTCGTAAATTCGCACTCTTGAGTTTCCTTTTTGCATCACTAGCTGTGTCTTTTTTCCCCCGCATTTTACATCATCATTCATTATTTCAAAAAAACAAAAAAGAAAAATACGTCATGTAAATATTCTTCCCGCATAATAACGTTCGATAAGTTTTACGGTTTTATTTGCGCAAAAATAACGATGTAGCTGGCTCCAAGAGATTCGTCGTCGGAGATCCGAAAGAACGATTGTTTAAAATTAGGGACACACACGTTTAAACTTGTGGTGTGCATTTTTATATATTTCTATATATTTCTATACATATATATATTGTGTAAAAACGCCGCAAAACACGGTGCATGTCGAAGTCGGTGCAACGGAAAAAAAAAAAAAAAAAAAAAAAAAAATAAAAAAAAAAATAAGAATCAACAGAATTTCAAGAAGTGGAAACTTGGACAAGTCGCGTGATGTTTTACAGGAGCATGCTAAACTGTGTGAATGCATTAGAGGGACACATACCGCCAGCAGAGAGCGCAGCCCTGATGGTGGCAGAGGAGAAGCCACATCCTGATTCATGTAAGGCTTAAAATGAACCTGACCAAACATCATCCACACGATAAATTTGTATAATCTCCCCCGTCACACCCTTCATCCAAGACAAACAATTCTTCGGACGCGATTGCGAGATTGATCGAACTGGGAGTCGATTTCTTTCTCGATTTCTGTTGATCAGATGCTTTAGCGTGCGATCCTGATTTTTAAACGATATTTGCGTTATTGGCGAGGACATACGTCGACAAAACAAAACAAAACAAAAAAATGACGCGTGTGTATGCCATTGATTCTCAGCCAAAACTTAACTTTTTGGAATGTTCTCCTTTTGTTCTGTTCTGAGAACTTTTGTAATTTTATATAAATTAAATAAATTATATAATTAAAAGCTATAATTACAATTAAAAATTGCGTAATTATAAATCATATAATTTATTGTGTGTTTTCTTGTCGTCGCATAAAGTTTAGCTTGTTCTCAAGCATCTGATCAGCACTTTTTATCTCTCGATCACGCGGCAAATTCACAAAAAAAAAAAAAAAAAAAAAAAAAATTACACAGAGATATTGCATCACATCGAGCGCACAGGAATTGTTTGTCGTGCGTCGCTTTCCGCGCCGCGTACTCTACACCACCAGACCCATCATTTTGCATGCCATAAATGCCGTATATGTATGTTCGTGAGTTTTTTTCCTGATTTGTAGTCTCTCATTGTGGAACATCTGTTTTGAATTTATTTGCGAACGTTTCTTTTCTGCTTTCAGTATAATTCAGAAAGTGCAGAGAGGCGTCAGAGTGCTGGTTACACGACAGTCAAAGTGACAACGGTAAATTAGAAAACAAAAGCTAAACGACGAAGTAGTTTAACGCGTGCTGCGTATCGACAAGTCAGAGAGAAATTTCATTCCGCATTATAATCAATTATCGAATTTAGAATTTACAATTTTCCGCAACTTGTATCTGTCAATTCAACTTTCGAAGTCTCCAGTTTGCGGGAGACAGACGCGAAAAGTAAACAATTTGCAAAACATCTAAAAATTCGCTTTTGCATTCGCGAGATTCACACTCGTTCACACTCCACACGTCATTTACGTCATACTATGCGATTTGCGTTGAACATTGATCTAGTAGTTCTACGTTTTAGCTCTTATTTATTTCACACTGCTTGTTTCATGACATCGCACACACGCACACACACACACATACATACACAACAAAAACTCACCGACTTTTTCAAGTCTCATCACTACACCCATCAGAGCTTATTTTTCTGACAGTGTTTGATCATACGACACAAATCATCTTTTAGAGAAATAAGCCGAAAAAAAAAAATTATATATTACATTTCAGAACATATATTGCCTTCAGAGATCAACGATTCTCGGCAATGTCTTCTTCGTGACATGTCTTCTTCGTGAAAACAGAGAAAAACCGAAAAAAAAAAAAAAAAAAAAAAAATAAATTCTATATATCAGAAAACAAAAATATATATATATGTACATCTCCATTTTATCGTCATCTGTGTCTCTGTGCAACAGTTGTTGACAGTTTTCCATCTTGTACCGTATCTCAAATACACTTTTTTTGATTTGAACGCCATACGTTTCAAATTTTCACGAGACAAAGTTGGTAGAAACTAATACACATATATACTTGCTTTTATACTTCTCTACGAATACATTATGTCGTATATACATATATTATATTTCTATATTATGCGCTATTATATATATATATATACATATCGACACTGGCCTTTGTAGTAGTCTTAAAACTTAAGGCGGGCCAATGTGATTTTTTTCATTGACACATACTACTATTACTCTGACATAGCGTCTATGTGTGTGTATAAAAGTTGAAGTTGGGCAATTCCCAGAGCGAGGATTTGTTTCGTTATGTGAACTTATTGTGATAACAATTTATAGACCAAAATGCATGCATATGTATGTGTGTATATACATATACACACGTGTGTGTGTGTGTATATATGTACACATACATATACATACTTGGCGTTGTTGTTAATTTGTAGTACGATGCTGTACAAATTTTTCGCAGCATGAATGGCGTAAACAAAAGGCATGCGCGCATGAATGTCTAATCTCTCTATATAGTTGTGTAGAATCGAGAAGCAATTTTCAATATCTCCCGCGTGAATTTCGGGAAGTTTGGCTTTGAAAACCTCGAGTCGGATACAGCCTGCGGCTTTGTAATTTTGTTACGATTGAAAATTATATTTATCCGCGGGGAAAGAGAGATATTAAGGGACACGAATATATATATATATAATTCTCATTATAATCTGCAAACGAGTCACGTCACATTTGTTTTTCCCAAATTAGCGAATTTTCTACGTGCTTATCATACGCGCGGTGAAACATCCGCAATACTGTTATATTGTTTAAAAAAAAAAATAAATAAAAAATAAACAAGCGGTAACATATAATTCACTGAATTTACTTTTGTAACGAAGACACTACACGGTGTCTGACAAATATCAACCGGATCTTCACATCCGGTTACTTCCTGCGCTGACACGTTACAACAAGCTGTAAAAAAAAAAAAAAAAAAAAAGAAAAAAACCCCGCGCTATTGACCTTCTTTTTGGCCAGTTCTTTAAGTGCGCTTAAAACTTGCATGGAGTTAGCTCTGAAACTGTTGAGAGAAAGAGAGTAGTGGCTATAAAGAAGGAGCTTCTTACGATCGCGCGTTAATTCTCTATGAAGAACAATCGTTGAACGTGAAGCGTCGGATCATCTTTTCATCCTGCTGATGAAAAGAGATTGCGGCTCGAGTCCGTATACGACGGACTAATCCGACCAGAGAAACGTTTGCTGAGGCAACAATCGGGGAGCGCAGAGTAGAAGCTTGCTTATGTTGTCTTTTATTACGAGATATATATAGTATATATGTTTATATACACACATATATAAATATATATAAAATACACTTTACAGATATGTGCCCAAAAAAAACGAAAAAGAAAAAACCGTAGTTGATAAATTTTATATATTTTATATATTTACGTGACACACACACACACACACACATACACACACACATACATACATTACAAAGTGTTAGAAGGAAGGTGTCCGCGTACCGCGAGACTAACGTGCACCCCACAGTTGTGTTTGCAGCTGGATCCGAGCGCTCTTCCGTCGCTCCCGCTCAGCCGGAGAGACCACCGCCCCCGCTTCCCCCGCCACGCTTTCCGAACAGCGGTGTCTGACAATGGGAAACAGCACCGCTTAATATCGGTAACCTAGTGATCATGAACGCGCCGATACCGCTGCCGCTGCTGCTCACCACCAGCAGCCTCAGTCTGGAGACGCAGCTCTACGAGATCATCACCGAGAGCGGCAAGGCGTGCGCGACCTTTCTGCGGAACAGCCTGCGACGCGCGACCAGCCTCGGCTGGAGCGCGACCGAGACCACTTTCGAGACGACGACCAGCGGCGTGATGATGTATCACGAGCAATGAGTGGAGGGAGGGAGGGAGCGAATCGCCGTGGAAAAGAGGAGATTTCGGAAGGACGCCTTCGCGAGAGACGCGCGATCGGGAGAAAATCGGTGGCGCGAATCGATCGAGACGACGGGAACGAGCGTCCCGCGCGTTACACACACACACATACACACGTTTTGGTGGTCGATCGCGTCTCTCTGTCCGTCTGTCTCTTCGCGAGCTTCATTCACGTTGATTTAAAAACGGAAGGAAGGCACGGGATCGCGATCGGCGTAATCGTCGAGACGAGTACGACGCCAATAACACTGGAATCGACGAAGCTCCCGATATTTTTTGCAATATATATATAAATAAATATATATATATATATATAAATAACTGATAAGAGTCGTGTTTCTTAATCGTTTCGTGATATCTATCGTAATCTCTCTAAATGTCGTGAAAAAAAAAAAAAAAGATAAAAATTCCAGTGTCAACGTAACACTCGAAGTTACGCCGATCGTTTATGTAAGGCCTCACGTCTCGACGATCAAAGCGACGACTAAATTACTTGGGAATGTTGTAGCAAAATGTTTAAATGAGATTATATCTCGAGGGATGTGCTCACGGAACAGGGTGCGACCAGCCGAGGGTTGTCTCGAACGGTTGTCGAGCGGACGACGACACAGACGATTCTTCCGACGGGAGAGATCGTCGAAATCCTCCCCTCGACGGGAGACGTCGCACGCGAGATAGATTAGAAAAAAAAAAAAAAAAACGAAATGCTGCGAAAGTGATCTGTGCCTAGAAAGTATCTTCTCGAAAAGGAAAAAAAGAGAGAGAGGAACGAGGACGTGTCGCACCGTGATCACTCGCAGGTCACTCGAACTTTGTGCGACATCACCACGCAAGGATATCGAAAATGTCAATCGCGGGAGGGGGGAGAGGGAGGACAACGAGCGTGTCTCGAAGGGAAAACGTCCGTCTCTACCTCCCCCCCGCGTCGCGAGAGACCTTCGAAAAAAAAAAAAAATAACATGTATCTATAAAATATACCTTCACTTTTATATCATTGATTTTCTAGGGAAACTCACGTGTCGGGACTCACGTGTCGGTTTTGTATATCACATTATTCTCTCTCTGTAACGCGTTGCACCGTATTGTGTAATTTATTAGGCTGTGCGCTGTTATACTTCCGCGACAATGACGACGACGACGACGACAACGGCGGCGGCGGCGGCGGCGGCGACGGCGACAACGACGACGGAACGGACGACGTGCTGGTGCGACTGCCATTTGCGTTCCGCAACTTTAAAAAAAAAAAAAACACGAAAAAAAACGAAAAAAAAAGATTACGAGCTGTTCTCGAGTCACTGTGATATTTTCCTTTCGTCATTTCCGGCGTTCGATAACACGTATATCGGAATTATCGAGAGCGAGCGCGCCGTACTTTAATTGTCGGAAAGACGGAAACGTACCGAATTCGTTCAATTCTCCGTAGTAGGCGGTAGTCTCGGTTCAGTTTTCCGAATGAGCGTGCGATTTCAGCGTGCGAAAAAACAAAAAAAAAGAGATGAAATGATTTTTCGAAACGATAGAATTGAGAAATTCCGGGGAAATCTCGTTTCGATTTCTGTGGAAAAATGGCGGAATTAAGAGAAATCGAAAATACTTTCTTTTAATTCGTCTGTTTTCTTCTCAGAGACTTGAGAGGGAAAAGTGCGTATTAGTAATAATTTTTTGTTTTCGAACATTTCGGAATCGGAAGAGTTATATAGAGAGGAAAAAAAAAAAAAAAAAAAGTCGCGGTGTGTAACAGTGCGTTACTATATTTAACGCATCGAATATCGCGCGATCGTAGCGAAGTCTCGTATCGAAGATCTCGATCGAATTTCAGCACCGAGACCAAAGCTGCATTTAATAACGTTAAAAAAAAAAAAGAAACCACACATGGGATTAACTTATCTTTCGATTAGCCACGATCTCAACGACGTTTCGCGATTACGTCGTAACCCATACGGTGCCTTAAAAAAAAAAAAAAAAAAAAAAACAACAACGCCCACGAGTTACACCCACTTCACTTCGTTTCGGCCGAGAGCGGATGAGTGTCAATTTCTCCATCCCATCCCTCCCCATCCTGTTAATTATTCAAATTCACATTTCCGCAAGATATTCGGAAACTCGATAAAAAACGCAAAAATAAAAATCCACGAGAATATACCATTTTTTACTTCGTAAAGTTTTTAGATCCCGCGAGGAAGTTGGTCGTCAAAGAAGTTCGACTCGCGCGAGTTTAAGTTCGCAGAAACGTAATACCTCCGATAATTGGCGATTCACGTGATTAACCGCGTCTCCCCCGAGCCGGCATCGGGGAATCGATAGCCTCCCCCTCTTCCCTCGGCCGAATCGCGAGATCAATAACAGCGAAGGCAGCATGTCTTTTCTCACTCCGTCATTGAAACTCCTTCTTTTCTCGACTGGGTTATCGATTTTTTTTTCTCTCTTTCTTTTTTTCTTTTTTTGTTTCTCTCTCTTCAACGGAAGTGCATGCGATTCGACATTTCGGGAAGGAGACAAACAACACGATCATCGTCCTTCTCAACGTTGCTGTACATACGTGTATATATACTTGTATACTTCTATACCTTACCGTACTTGAGAGAGACGGTTTGCGCGGCTGCTGAACCGGCTGAAGTGTATGATAATCGTATATAACTGGAAGTAGCGTACTACTCCGTTTTCCCACTAAGATAGGCGTTTATACACGACGACGAGTTTGACCGAAAAAAAAAACGGGGGCGCATATCCCGCTCTTGGCGCGCTCGTGTTCGAAGAATCGTGTCTCGGGCGTCGTGACACTCTTTCGCGGGAGAAAAAAAAAGAGCCCCTCTCACCCTTTTTCGCAATAAAACACGAACCGACGAAGAAAAATTGACGACGATCGCAATCCGCGGCTTTTTAAACCCGTTTGTTCGTTTTTACGTTTTGCACTCCATGCCCGCGCACTCTGCACGCGACGAGAACGCGGTCCGATGACGAATTCGCATGGAATATCACGGAGAATATCGGTGCTACAGATAGCCCCCCGCAGATTATTATTGTATCACGCGAAGACACGAATCACTCCCCCTCTCCCGTCGCTCTCCCCGACTTCCGATAACGAGGAATGGAAATAATGAGCGCGATTCGATGCGGCGGTGGAAAAAAAAAACGTGTCGGTACTCTGCTCCCCGATTGGATTACAACGCGTAACAAACTGAAGCGAGTTGATTTGTTTTGCGCAGATATGAATATTGTTGTTTTTTTTTTTTACAGCTCGTTTTCGAAGGAAAATTCACGTGAGAGTAATTTGATTTTTTGATAAGAATTCGAAGATGTTTTTTTCTTACCTTTGCAGATTTTACGGGAAAAAAATAAAATTGTTTGTCCAATTATCTGTAAAAAAAAAGAGAAAATCGCATTAATGAGATAAAAAATAAATTAGAAAGAAGATCTCGAAAAAGGGTTTCAAACAGATTTCCAATTTCAGATTCGAAAATTTTCACTTTTCACAGAATTTCGGAGCAGTTCTGTTTTGCGGGTTGAACGCGACTGTATCGCTGAACATCACAAAGTGAAAAAGAAAAAAAAATATATCATAGAACGAACAACACACACACGGCGCGCGAACGAGAAGGATAGGACAAAGAATCGCGTCGTATTACGATATTATCATCGGCGCGGGGAAAGGGGACAAGGACCGATGGAAGTCTCTTTAATTATAAGCTGTCCAAAACAAAAAAAAAAAAAAAAAAAAAAAAAAAAAAAAGGAGGAAAATATGCTAAAAGTAGATCTCCTTGCTATTAAACGAGTATTATCAGAGGATCCAGCATCGTACTATATTAATTATCGATAAAACTAGGCTAGGCGTATATTACAATATAGAAACTACGATATAGCTACTATAGGCGATAGTAGCGCACGGCGCAATGAATTAATTAATATTAATTGGAAGCTTTATATATACCGAGACGGGCGGAAATTCTAAATTCTCTCTCTCTCTCTTTCTTTTTTCTCATTCTTTTGCTCTCTTTCCTTCTCTCTCTCTCTCTCTGTCTCTCTTTCTCTGACACACACCCATCTGTGCACATCAAAAATACGGCTGTACAATTATATCGCGGATCGAAAAAAATTTATTGCGTTATATCTCCACTTTGATATCAACTCGTGTATTACAAAACACGCGGTAACCACATCGAGAGAAACGTGCAAATTGACTCAAAAACTTAGAGACGCGCCGTGTGTTGCGAGTTATATTCAAAAAATTTTCGAGATTCTCTCAAAAATCCGACGTGTGCGAATATATCTTGCGTTAACGAAAAAAAATCCCGCGGTTTCGGTATATGATCGTCATCTGTGTTAGCCGTTCAAATTGTTTCATCCGCGCGCGCGAAACACATCCCGAAGCGAAGTCTCTTCTTTCAATCACGTCCATCCATCGATCAGTCGAGAAAAGACATGCTGCGATTTATATAACACGTGCACTCAGAAAACAAAAAAACAAAAAAAGAAAAACTATCACGCGCGACAAAATTTCTATTCCCCGCCCCCTTCCCCCTTCCCCGAGATGTAGTGTACGCCGGGTATACTGAGATAAACACGAGATCTGCAAAAGTGTGAGTTAACGAAGGACGATTCCGTCTGCACGCGTTGCCACGTGACTCAACAACTTTCCGAGGAGGAAAATCCGTCGGTGAATATCGACGACTTTCCTCGCGCGGCCAAGAGAAAACTAACTTAACTGTAATTAACTCACGTATAACATTAAAAAAAAAAAAGTAACAGATTCGTTTCTAAAAAACCTTGTAATAACACGTATACATATTATATATATATATACATATATACATATATTATATAAAAAGAGAGAAACGGCTTTAAACGCGAGAAGAAAACAAACTTAATTTTCGCACTCACCAAACGACTTTGATAAGAAGATAAGCAATGATCGCATCAAATGGTTTCTCGAGTCAATGACACACACACACACACACACACGATATATTCAATTCATTGAGATTATTAACGACGTTTCGTATATAGAGCCTTACAAACGTGAAAATAAATAAATAAATAAATAAATAAAACGTGAAATTTCAAAGTCCAGCGAGCGAGTGATTCACAATAAAAAGAAACAAAAAACGAGACGTGTGAATGTAATATAAGTTCACTGCCACTCAAATGACTTTGCGCGGCCCCCTTAGGAGAGGCGCCGATTATCCCAAAGAAAAAAAAAAAACAAATGTGAATGTGTACAGTTATGTGAAAAGTATATTATATATATATACATATAACGTAATTATTTACATATGATACTAAAACTAGCATTATGTAAAACTTAAAATTAGGCATATAACTGAACACACAGGAAGGATATGCATACATAGGATATATTAGTAGGTTAAACGAGAACAAGAAAAAAAAAAAAAGAGAACACTGATCGCAGATCGGATTATTTCAAAGGAAAAAGCAAAGAAACGTTTTACGCTCGCGCTCGGTTTTTGTTTTGTTACACGTTACGTACGACATATTAAATTGATGAAATTTAGCACCGATATAAGTTAAATCTCTCTCTCCGCTATGATAACAAATAGAGTCAAGTTCGATTAGGGCGTGATTGCTCTCTTTCCGCTCACACGCCGCATTCCGTGGCGCCGCGTCGAAAGAGAGCGCGCATTATATTTTTAGTCGTAATTATACGTTCTCTCTCTTGTGATTTTAAAAATATCGTTGTTACAACGCGGGGGGAGTGGCTGTTGCGTTGATCTTGCGGAATCAGCACAACTTTCCGAGAGAAATTAACGCAACGGCCGTCTCTCCGTTATTTCGCAAAGTTTAAATCGGCTTGTTCCCCCATTTGTGAGCAATCGGTAGTGCTGTGCATAATCGACGTATGTATTAATTAAATTGTTTCTTCTCCTCCTCATTTCGAATTGTCGAAAACTGATGTCTCTTCTGATTATACTTTGCAATTCTCCACAGAAACGCGATGTTCCGTGCGATTCGCATCTGTTAAATGTTATGTGTGTAATATCGAGTTCTTTTTATAAAAACCCTTACATTCTCTCTTCTCTGTGTGGACACTGTTTTTTAATTACCTTGTCTCTCTCTCTCTCACCATCCCCTCGTAAGGTTACGCGCGCGAACTTAGACCGAAAAAGTAGATTTCGTCTCAACCGATTTTGTTATTAAAATGTGACAATTTTTTTATTACGTACGTTTTTTTCGATATGACACGATAGAGTCGAACTTCTCTGTTATCATTACTCCCTTTTGTCGATAATTTTGCGTTTGTCATCCTTTTATCCCACGCTGTCACCGCATCCGCGCCGATAAATCGCACACGTGTCTCGCTTTTGCGCAAGTGCCAATGGACGCCATGTTGCTAAAGAGTAGGGATGGAAGAGAAAGATGACGACAGAGAGCGCCCCTTGCTCCTGAGGACTTTTTTTGGCGGTAATGACAACAGGGTAAAATTCGACGACTATATAATATTTCAGTTAACAAATCTTTTTCGGAAAAATATATATATATTTATCAAATATCATAACTTAATTATTTATACAAAATTGTTGTACTTAATAATATCATATACATGTTTAATATTATAAACATTATAAATATAGTGTCATTAAGTCAGTAAACACAATATCCGGGAAGCTTTTTGACAAATAAGTAGATTTATTCTGTAATAGAATGTCAATGGCACTGAAAAACGAAAGATCATCGCGATGAAAGTCTCAATATATATATATAAAAACAGCTCCAAATAAAATATTATTATTTATTATTTGTAGATTATTATGTATTATTAAAATAAGAAACACTTCGGAGAACTGTTACCTTAAGGTTTGCACTCCTGGTGATAAGGCTCCAAAGTGCGAAAGTCTCTCCAAGTCGGTGGGAACGCACCATGCAAATACAAACCGCAGCGTTTGCACGGCTCGTTGAATAATTTACCGTAACTGTGAAGCCACGTCTGAAGACAAAAACAAAGATAACGACTATCTATACAAAGCTTTCGATTTGTAACAAGAACAATTAAAAAAATTCCATTAAATTCAAATTGGTATGTATTAACTAATATAAATAATTATTAAATCAATTAAAATATAAATAATTGTTAATAGAAATAATCATATAATTATTATTATTATACAAATAATTATATAATTATTCACTAGTCATTATTTTATGATCATTTATTAATTAATTATACCACAAACGATCGGACTGCCAACTCGGGTAATGTAGGCGAATAGAAATGCAGCATGGCGGAGTGAGCGTTCTCCGTTAATTTCCGGAAGACCTTATGCCTGGAGTCATTCCAGAGATCCATCGTTTCGCCCTGATAACTCTTTATCACCACTCGCTCAATCATCAATCCCTTGAATGCTATTACCGCTTTCAGAACGTGACCCAATGTGACGTGTAACACCACGTTTGATGCAAACGGACGAGTCACGGTTATCGTCATGTCAGTAAACAACCGATCAAATTGCGATATCATAGCATCGACTTGTCTGTTGAAAAAAAAAGTAAAATAAAAAATATTAAAATACACTTTGTTCTAGAAGAATAATATCGTCTTATCTGGCGGATAACTTACGATTGAGGTACGTTATGATAACTGGGTTGATATCTTCCCCTTTTTGATCTACTTGAATTTGAGTAAGACCTCTTCAATGAATTTTGCCCGAGATATTGCTGAGCGACATGACTATATTCGTGAACCTTATCTGTCCATTTGTAAGTGTTGACCAATGTGCTGTAAAGTGCCTGTCTTTCCTGTGTTGTTTCTTGACTGAGATATGTTGTACTGGCTAAGTTAAACGGTCCAGGTGGAGGATTTAAAGCATTTATCGCCTGTTCTACGTCTCTATTTTCATCAAAACAACAATCACATTTTATGACAAATATAATATGCAGTAATAAAATAATTATAAATTATTTATAGATAATAATACTGATTTTATGACTGAATCAACATCTAAATTACCTCAAGTTAAGATTTACAGTGGTCAACAGTTCCTGCAATTCCAATAAATATTTGGATTCTTTGTTCTCCTCTCCATGCTCTGCGCGCAAGCCATTTGCAAGGGATTCAAACACTTGTCCAACATTCGAGCGTAGTACTTTAATGGACGATAATGCTGTTTGCAATTGTTCCATTTTGTACCTATAGAAATATTTGTGTTTCTTTTCATAGAGAATATACAAAGTACATAACAAATATTCTGCAGCAGTGTGAGATCGTAAACATTTAATGCAACAATGAAATTTGATTACTGAAATAATAACTCAAGTATATTCGTATCTTTGATATGAAACCTCCTTTTAACGCACACTTTCTGCTCTGTCTTTTCTGTATAGTTCACTTACTGAAGAAGTTGTAACACTGGATTTTCAGTCTTCATACTTTCCAGCATTTAATCCAACATTAAAGGTAATCACGTTTGTAGCAAACAGCGGACGAGTCCCGTTATTTATCGTCAATATTGCAAACCTGAAAATCCGTAATAGTTCACGCACGTGGCCACACAGCTCGTGAGTATGTAATTCACCAATAGTGAATTTCGAAACTCAGCGAATGTGTTTCTCCATAACCTTACAAATCCCCGCGAACATGCATCACTCACGTTTGATATGATTTTTTGTATACGTTCAATTACACAAATCACCGTTAAAATTACCTAAATGTTTAATTCTTAAATAGCAGTTTGAACTAAAAACGAAAGCAAGTGTTGGCTCGAATGCCAACAACGAAAAAACAACCCTGCCTCGTTGAAGTCTCAATTCTGCTCTCCGTTTCAACTTCGACTGTGTGTGTGTACATTCGTGAATTCCAATTCGAACCGCCATCAGATGGCAGTGCGATCGTCACTTGCGCATTTCTCTTGTGTTTAGCGCCAAAGTTGCCGATTACAATTGCACGCACATTTCCTTTGTGCAATATGAAAACTCACGTGAACGCTCGAAGGCCGATAATTCGCCACGTGAGTGCAAGAATCTGACAGATGCGTTAACACGTATCATTTGATCGGCGTTAAGAGTCAGATGGACGTTCAATCTGTGTCTTTCGTTCTTCTTGTCAAATGTTTCACGTGGTACGTACCGTCGGCAGTGGCGCGCAAATTATAACCTCTGTTTTACGCGTAAAGACATACGTAGAATAAAAAAAGTGTATAAACAAATTGAATCGACAAACCAAGTGCAAACATGGACACCAAGGCGAAGTTAAGTGATCGCAACGCAAAAAAGAATTTACCGACGTCTGACAACACCGACTACGAGTCCGACGAGCTGTTCTCAGGTAATCGTACATACCTGTCTCAAATAAAACACACGAAAGTTTGACAATAGTTTTTCACACGCACACGCACGAATTTTTTTAGACGACGAACAAAAGAGAGAAATTCAATGTCAGTCTGAAACCTCCCAGGATGTCACAGTTTCAAGCCTGTCTGAAACACCTTCGATGTTGTTATATAATAGTTCCTGCGCAGTGTAAGATTGTATTTTTATTTCGGTAGTTTTTAAATTTGCGTTGCACGTCACGGTCACGTTTGTTTTGAATTTGTTATACGTTGCGAGAGATATTAGACATTCGATTGATGTGTTATAACGTGTATTTACTGCTGATGTGTGTCCAAAGATATAATTTTAATTTTCCATATGTTATTTATAACAGAACACATAACGCTACAGTTCCGTCCACACCGTTGAGTTTGTTACCGTTTTTGAACAAAATAAACGAACAATGGACTAGCGACTTAGAAACACCCCAGGCTCAGTCTCATGATATCTCATCGACAAGTGCAACAAAAACAGTAATATTAATCTTTTTTTTTTTTTAATTATGTTGTAACACACTGATTCAATTGTTTCAAAATTACAGTATTTTTTGTTTAACATTAATATTTCAGACCCAAGAAACACCCAAGCTTGAACAATGTACATCTGAAGTTTCAGACAGAGAAATAGATACAGATGACATTGCTTCTGCTTCACCTGTTATTGTCTCCAAATCAATGAGAAGACGTCCCAAACGTCGTATATTTAGATCATCTCTGCCCACAGATCCACAGGCTGTGATCAGTAGTGAAGATGATACAGTAGATGCAAATGTAGAAATATCTGTCACTTCTGAAAGCCCTGATTTTGTGATACAGCAAGATGCTACACGTGTGATATCAGTTTTATCTGATGGTAATGTTTTTAAAGATTGCGAATCTGATATTCTTAACAAAATGCAAGACAATTCTAAGGAATCAGAAAATCCCATCATGAATACCTCCAGTTCCTCAACACAGGAATTTTTCAAAAACGCCTCTTTCAGTAAAATAGATGAACTATGCTCTGATAATTTTGATAAGCAAGCAGCAACTGGATCTACTATCCAATATAATCAGAAACATGCTATCGAGAATATCGAGAAGGAAAGCGACGCCGAAGAAAATATAGATATAGATTTTACAAGTGCTCGTGGTACCTTATGTAAAATCTCAAAGCAAGCAGCACTCAAAGCGAAGAGACTGTTTGCAGATGTCTTTGATGCAGATGAAATGCAGAATTATGAATCACTTGCTAAGAAAAGTTTTATTGAACAGAAAAGTGAACATAACAGTCCTCCTGTTAATGTTACAACAGAAGAGATACAAGCCACGTCTACGGAACAAGTTAATCAATTTGAAACCAGACACAACATAAAACTTCCAAGTATCCAATGCGATTTTCAAATTGCTTGTGGTTCGTCCATGAAGATTTCAGAATCATCATTTTCCAAACCAAAAACATTAGTTGCAGGACAGTTAAATGATAATTCTGATAAAGACACTTTTGATTTAGAAGAGCTACCTGAAGAAAAAGCATCGCCAGCGGAACAATTAAATAATCGGTCTGAAAACAAGCGAGAAATAAAACTTCCGAGTGTTTCTTGCGGTTTTCAGACCGCTCGTGGTTCGTCTATAAATATTTTAGAATCATCATTATCCAAAGCAAAAACATTATTCGCGGAACAGTTAAATGATATTTCTGGTAAAGACAATTTTGAACAAAAGCAACCCGAGGAAAGAACATTGCTTGAGGAACAATTAAATGATCGGTCTAAAAACAAGCAAGAAAAAAAAACTCCGAATGTTCAATGTGGTTTTCAAACTGCTCGCGGTTCGTCCATAAAGATTTTAGAATCATCATTATCCAAAGCAAAAACACTATTTGCAGAACAGTTAAATAATATTTTCGATAAAGACACTTTTGGACAAGATCTATCTGAAGAAAGAGCATCGCTCGCGGAACAATTAAATGATCAGTCTAAAACCAAGCAAGAAATAAAACTTCCGAGTGATCAGCGCGGTTTTCAGACTGTTCGTGATACGTTCACAAAGATCTCGCAGTCATTGTCCAAGGCAAAAGCATCGTTTGAGGAACAATTGGATGATAAAGAAAATTTCGAACAGGAACTGTCTGAAGAAACAGCGTTGTTTGCGGAAGAATTAAATGATGAGTCCAAAATCAAACAAGAGATGGAACTTCCGAATGTTCAATGCGGTTTTCAAACTGCTCGTGGTTCGTCTATAAATATTTTAGAATCATCCATCTCCAAAGCTAAAGCATTATTTGCGGAACAATTAAGTAGTTTTGAAAAGGACACTTTTGAACAAGAGCTATCGGAAGAAAGAGCATCGCTAGCGGAACAATCAAGTGATCAGTCTAAAACCAAGCAAGATACAAAACTTCCGAGCGTTCAGTGCGGTTTTCAGACTGCTCGGGGTTCGTCTATAAATATTTTAGAATCGTCTATCTCCAAAGCTAAAGCATTATTTGCGGAGCAATTAAGTAGTTCTGAAAAAGACACTTTTGAACAAGAACTATCGGAAGAAAGAGCATTGCTAGCGGAACAATTAAATGATCAGTCTAAAACCAAGCAAGATACAAAACTTCCGAGCGTTCAGTGCGGTTTTCAGACTGCTCGTGGTTCGTCTATAAATATTTTAGA
>QVOA01003421.1:0-16433 GCA_014825685.1 Pseudomyrmex cubaensis | reverse complement strand
AATTGTCACGTTAAACATTGTAAAATAATATAATAGGGAAAAGTGATATAACAATATAAGCTGCGGAAACTTGTTTAAAATACGGAACTCTCGCTTTTTGTGGAACGAAAGAGATTTGCGAGACAGGGGGCGGATTTCACTCGCGTACGCGATTACGATCGATTTCGTTCCCGCGGAGGCACCTTTCTTCCGCGGGACCTCGATTTCTCGGGATTCGTCGCGGTTGTCGTAGGCGTATGTTTAGTAGCCCATCCGTTGTACGCGAAGCGTCTCGCCTGTCTCGGGACCTCGACGTCGTCCACCGGCTGCACGTGTGTGTGTGACGCGCGTATCCTTCCGTCCTCACCGGCTGTTTTATCCTTCTCCGAGTGAATTTATGCGCAAAGTTCCCTCCTCCTCCCTCCCAGGAGGGAGCGCTAGACGCGACCCCCGTCCTGTCCGTGGGTTCTCTTCGCGCCGGTGTCTCAAAGAGAGGCAGCCCGAGTAACAGCTAGTTTACGAGGAAGAATCCTCTGGAAGAGGACGTGTATTTTTCGCATCCGCGCCGTCTTTCCCTCCCCCTTTCGTCCTTGTCGCGTTCACGCTGCGGTTACCCCGCGGCGCGGCACACCACAACGCTCCGCGCACCACACGATTTTCACAATGTCCGTCGAAGGATCTGACACGAATCCGCGACGCGGGAGAACGCGAGAAACCTCCCGCCGTCCATTATCCGGACGCGAGGTGGCGAATTAATTTGCCAGGGAAAACGTTCGCCCCGGCCGGTATTTCTGTAACCGAACACCTCGCGGGCGCGCATTTGTCTTGCCGCGAGAATTTACGCAGTTGTTGGATGCGTACGATATAACTGGTACATGTGTATTTATTGTGTATCTTGCATTATTAATTATTTGCCGAGATTGTATGTTTATTGTTTTTTTTTACAAATAATTCATTTACAATTGCCTTATTTAAATTCCGATGCCGGATTTTGTCGTACATTTTACATTAATATATTTGATATATTTGATAATATATTTTGATATATTTGATATATTTGATATATTTTTAATATATTATAGAAATTTGTATATATATATTGTTTTAAAAATAATTCGGTACATCAGTTGCGTTATATTTAAATTCCGAGGCGCGCGTTCGACTGTCTATTTGTTTTACAATAATTGTGAATTGTTGCAAAATGATTATTAATTACAATAATTATTAATCACTTGCTCAGATTGTAATACACACGCGTCTTTACAAATAATTCAGCACGACAATTGCGTATGTATTTAAATTTCGACGCGCTCGATTTTCTATTTATTGTACATTTTACATTATTAATTTATTTGTACCGAGACTGTGTGTCTGCGTATACTGTTTTTTTTTTACAACTAATTGAATACAATTGCGTTAGTTGGTTTTATAATTCCGCGCTTTGTTATTGTCACGTGCGGCGCACGAAGGACAACACGGCTGACTTGTTTCCTTCCACAGTCGATGACTAACCGTCGTGCGATTCACCATTACAGAATCGTATCGAAGACAATTATTGCTTTCCGCGCTTATAAAGAGAGAGCAAATGGCTATTCCGCGCGTATATATCGATAAGGTGGATAAGGAAGCGGCCGAAGTGGCACGATATATACATACGTAATACAATACGTAATAAACGCAGCCATTGTTGCGCAAAGCGCGGTGTCGGGAGAGAGTCTTCTGCGCGTTTTCCTATTTCTCCACCAACCGATCTAACCGTCGTCGTTGCTTAAAAAATAAAATTAACGATCGGGTTTCTTTCCCTTCTCGATTGTTTTATTTATTTCGGTTAGATCGAAGCGCCGGTGGAAGAAGAAAATCCTCTCGACTTCGGTCGGTTTCCTGGTCGGAATCTCACGGCGAAACGGCCGCGTTTCACGCACACGCGTTATTCAAGCGAATCCTCGCGTTCTCGCGCAGCTGAACGCGCGTTACGCAACCGGCGAAGAGCCTTGAGAAACAGACCGAGAGATAGAGGAGGACGCAGATGCAAATTATGGACGGGAGGATGTGGTCTAATGGGAAAATGTTTTCTTGTGTGTTGCAGGTAAGGAGAACTCTCGCGTCCATGCGAACGTTGATTCTCCACGACAACGACGACGACGGCGATTTACGCTATATCGAAGCGCCATTGGGTATCGTGTTTAACCCTTTGCGGCGAGATTTACACGCGAACGTCGCCGTTTCCACCGTCGCGAAACGCTGGGAGTCGCAGATTTAAAAAAAAGAAGAGGTATAGTTGCGAGATTTATAAATACTTTTGAAACAATACTAGGGTGGCTCTTATTTTTCTACGTATAAATTTTTGTCGCGGCACCTTCTAGAATGGCTCTAAGTGCTAAGAACTTAATCTGTGCAAAATTTTAGCTCGATCGGATAAGGCAAAGACGTGCCCCTGGGCCATTAAAGCAATTATTTAATTGCGCAATGAATCGATTTTCTTCGATTATCTTCCGACTTATTGATTATATCGAAAAAACATCTTAAACAAAAGTTGTAGATCTGGGTCAGAAGTACATTTTATCATTTATTGCGTTTTTCGTACGACAGTTTTTGAAAAAAATCCGAAATTTTTGTGCGATAGTTCACCGCAACTTCGAGCAAAATGTTTTTGGAAGATGCTTTCGAATAAAGTAAATTCCAATTAACATAATTTATCATTTAAAAAATTATATAAGAATAATAATTTCACAACTGGGAAAAATTATGTAACAAGCTTTAAAAATTTATATCGTGTGAAGGTTTCCCTCTGGAAAAATATCCGAGAGAGAGATGTAAATTCTCAGTCATTGAATGAGAAAGCTTTTTCCTTGTCGCGATTGTTCGCCGATCGTTCTTGATCTCGTGAACTCGAGCGTGTAAGTCTAGTTAATTGTTAGACGTGCGCGGCGTTTATTATATATGCGCGATATCGACGTTAATGAGTGGCGTGGCAGCTCACACCATGTACTTCACGCGCAACGATCGATTATGACATCGATTGCGCGTCGACCTTGCCCTAATGATCAGAGCGATACGTATCGTCGCGCGCGTTTGATTTCAATTTCCACTTTGGTTTCCAGTAAACGCGCTTGTAATACCATCCTCACTCGCGCGCGCGTTACCGCAATCGCGAATTGCAACACGCGAGTGTTCCCAAAGACGGAGCCGCGCGACTTCGGAGCATGCCCGCGCCCATTGAAACATCGACGCGTTCTCGATATACTTATCTATCGAACGGTTAATTGCAAACGCGATTAAAATAAATTTCTCGGAAAATTAACAAATTGCAAAATAAAAAACCGGGGAAAATAGCGCGAAGGTGTTTTCGAATTTCTCGAAGTTCGACCGATCGAGAAACACGTTGATTGAGTATATCGACAGGTAACGCAAGTGTAGCGTAACGCACGCAGACCCCAGGTGGCGATAATTATGTCGTTTCCAAACTAGTCGCATGCCTACACCGCGACTGGAATGCGCGACGCCTCTCTCTCTTTCTTTTTTTTTTCCTCTCTCTCTTTCTCTCGTTGAAGAAACGAGGCCAGGATTTACTCTCGATCGCGGCGCGCGCGTTCAACTCTCTCTCTAGTCTTCCCTCTCGTCTTTAGTCCTCTTCGTCTAGCCGTATAAAGCTGCAAGGTTGCAACTTGTGTGTAGCTCGAATGACAACACACGCTCGTTTCTTCTTCTTCGTCGCTCCGAAAATGGGTGTTCGTTCGCGATACAACGCGCGCATTTGTAACTAGCCGACAGAGAAAGAGAAAGAGAGAGAGAGAGAGAAAGATTCTTCGATCGCGTCGCGTGTTATCGATAAACGATAATCGTCGAGCAAATTTATCACGCGCGCGCGTTGTACTCGCTCGGAACAAATTCGTAACGACGTCGTCGTTCGTCGCGGACGCGCATAAATTTACTCGATCTACTTAACGATTCGCGCGCTTCTCCGCGCGCGAGATTTTTCACGCGTTTGGAAAAATTCGCACGGGAAACGATATTTATTGTTAGCTAAATAGCGTGTAACGTCGTAACGCGCCTAAGATAGATGTGTTCTTGCGAAATTATGCGCGCGCGGGATAGCTTCGACACATACCGATGAAAAGATAGTTCGACATGTGGGCACACACACGGGCGCGCACGTGGGAGTCGTGAAAAATGACACACGGCGGCGGGTTGCCGCGTGTTTATATACGCGAGAGTCGTCGTTTTCGTCACGAAAAGTTTAATGGAAAAGCGTAGACGTGCGTATATACATACGCGCAAGATAGCGGCTTGTTCGTTTAAACTTTACGAGATTGTTTTCCGCGAGTCGAGGTCTCGCGGGGAAGATGAAATGTGCGCCGGCGGCGAAATACATTTCGCACCGGTGCAGGTTACACGCACGTGCGCGGCGCACGGATGTATGCATTAAATTCGCTTTACGCAATTATTCAAAACTCGCGAGCAGAATTACGATAATGTCGGGCTTGGGGATAGAAATACAGCGGACAAAGAAGTTTCCTGTTTCTCGTGGTTGAGAAAAATCAACGGAATAATTTTAGATGAAATAAGAGGTTCCTTATCTTTCATTAAAGATAAATAGAATAACTTTTGCCGCGCAGATCGCTGCGTACGAATAAACATATCGCAGTTCGCACACGCACGTGGGTGTGTAGACATTAAATTTGTTTTTTACGCAATTATTCAAAATTTGCGAACAAACTTACGACAATGTCGGTCTTGGAGATAAGATACAGCGAACAAAGAAATTTTCTATTTTGTAGTTGAAAAAAATCAAGAGAATAATTTTAGATAAAACAGCAAGTTTCTTCTTTTCTAATTTTAATAAAATAATTTTCTAATTACATAAGATATAAAATATTTTGTAATTTTAAACAATCAACAACAATTGTAGATAGAACGACTGTGAGGATTCCTCTTATCTCTCTCACCGCGCGGACATAGAAAAGAATAAAATGATGTAATAATTTTACAAACTGTGGAACGTAAAATTACGCGAATACGCGGATCGCGGCGCGTAATCTTGCGCATCCCGTGGCATTATGCAACGAGATCCGCGTGAACGCTCACCCGCTAGTCCGTGCTTCACGAGACGCGTTAGTCATGCGTTATTCCTATTAACTGTGCACGTCGACGTAACAATAATATTGCAGGGACTTCTCTCGTCGTTGGAGAGAATCTCGTTTATGCGAGTGCGGATTATACATTGTCGTCTCTCGCGACGGAGATAAACGCGCGCGAGGTGAAAACGAAGGTTTTTTTCCCTCGCTTATTTAACGTCGCGAGATTCAATTTTCACGGAAGACCGAATGGAAATCTGAATAATGGGCGTCGCTTCGTCGATTATATCCAATATAATGTTAATGTTGTTCGCGTTGATGTGTTTCTTCGACATAATGCACGCGCGATCGCGCAATCGCGCGTACGTACGCGAGATGAAAAGAATGTTCGCGCGTTGATGGGGTGATACATCGGTGGCAATTAAAGCGCATTCAATGCAACAGAATGTTGCATCGTTGCGCGTATTGTACCACTTGTCCGACCGTTGTGTTTCAGTAGGAATTTATGGTTTCGTTACGCCTACGTTTCGTGAAAATAAAAATTATATATTACCGTAAGACAAATAAAATTTGACACGTTTTATCGATTGTCAAGATTGTTTTTAATGAAAGTAAAAGTCGAGATTATTTTCTCAATTAAAAGAATAAGAGAAAGAGCTCATGAAAATGTCAAAGAAAAGTAAAGGACCAATTCGAGTTAATATCCAAAGTATTTGAATGTAGATTTTTATTATTTTTTTATTATTATTGTAAGACAAAAATTGCATCTCTCGACATATCGCAGCGATTGTCAAGATTGTTTTTAACGAAAGTAACGTCGAGATTATTTTCTCAACAAAAGAATAAAACAGAGCTTGTGAAAATGCCAAAGAAAGGCGAGCCAAGGTGTCAGTTGTATTTAAATGTAGATTTTTATTATTTTCTAAATTTTTTATTGCACATTTTTTTAATTCCAACATTTTTCCCGGCTATTTCCTCCGCGCTACTAATATATCTCACGTCGGCTAAATGTCGTGAGATTGTCGTAATGTCCTTCACGGAGAGGAGGCGCGGTTGAAGCTGCGAAGTCGACGCGAGGTTGAATAGCGCGTATCACGACGGATAACGACGTCAATGTCGACTTAAGCGAGCGCGAAGGACGACGGTCAGAGTTTGCGCGGAACGTTACGTTGGGAAACATGTTAATCCCTTTACGTGTGCGTATGCACATATACATATGTACGTACGGCGGTATGTAAGACCGGCGTCGGTCGGAGAAATTGTGAACCACCACCGGGTGGTTTTATCGCCTCGAAAGCGCGTAAATCTCCGGCAACAATGCGCGCGAGGAAACAGAAGAACCGACGAAGAGACTGCGAGGTCGCGCGCGTTTCCGAGTTTAATCAATGTATACGCATCTAACGTGTGTTATTGGGCTTTTCTTTTTTTTTTCCACCGGTTTTAGGAAGCCGATTAAAAAAAAAAAAAAAACAAGATCATTTACCTCGAGATCAAATTTTTCCTCTCGACAATTGCTGCTGCATCTCGTGACTTCTTTTAACGGTTTCCCTCGGGCTTTCGACAGCGCGCGGGGTAATATAAAAACTAATTGCGGGGTAACGAGCGAAGAGGTGTATTTTTCGTCGTGTATAAAGCTTAATTACGGACGCGGCCGTAATGAGGGGTTTGTCCCTCCGAGCGAGAGGCATCAGCATCCGAGCATCTTCTTTCTCTCTCTCCCTCTCTCTTCTCGGTCGCTTCGAAGGAGGCCGGGAATGAAAAAATGGGGAAAGAGGAGAGTCTTGTTATCTTGATGGGAGGCCAATAAACGGATGGCAGCAGGCAATACTTTGTAGCCCGCGCGGCCACAATAAGCTGACAGAGCGGCTCTCTCATAGTTCAAAGACGAACGGCCCGTTTTGCACGGGGATTTTTAATGAGAGAGACCGAGACTTCCCAACTCCTCTATTGAACTTGCTTCGCGCGCGCGCTAATCGTCGTGGAGAGATTATTCTTCTGCTTAGATCGCGGCTTAGATTAAAACGCTAAAAACGATATATTATTCCGATCCGCAGAGGAGATTCGCGACCTCGTGCCATTTCGTTTTTTCGTGCCGAGATGTAGGTACAATGTTTTTTCTTTCGGCTCTCAGCTCAGAGTTTTGCGAAGGTCAGACAAAAAAAAATGAATGCAGAATCTTTTTATTAAAATTCTTCTTCAATTAAAAATATCTAATTTTTTTGGAACTTTTTCGTTTTTACACACGGCACATTTACGTGTTGCTTATTTATTTATTGCACGAAGGAAAATATTTATTCGACATTTTACGCACTGACAATTTTTTTTTTTTTTTTTTTGACATGAATCCGGTGTGCACGTTGCGCCGATACGCATCGCTCGCGGGAAGGTAATAGACAGGTACAAGAATGAATTTTACGAAATGAGCTCTTACACTCGGTTTTATACACGCGAACACACAACTTAACGATCGTAACGTAATGCATTATGCATATATGGGCGTGCGCGCGTTATAGGAGGAAAAAAAAGAAGAACAAACAAACACAAAAAACGCGCTGCTTATCTATTTGTCTTCGAGAAGAGAGAGAGAGACACACGGTTAATAGCCGATCGTTACTTCATCGGGCTTAGGGCTTGCCCTTGAATATCCGAACGAGATAATTAATCCTGTCGCGAATGATAAATGACATACTTAACCTCCGGGACACCTTGTTAGCCGATACCGAGAGTAGGTACCCGGGCCCCGGTAATGAAGGCGGTATTTGAAATTAATATGTCTTGTCCGAAACGTCAACGACTAGGCAATTATCCCGCGCGGTTATCGAGCGCATGATCGTTAAATGTCATTAGAGAGCCACTCCCGTGGATCCTAAAATATTCCGAGTTTTTGCGGAGTCTCGACTTCGCAATGCGAAAATTTCAAGATCGCTTAAATGCTCCTTTGTGTTTAGAAAAAAAAAGAGAATGTCGATCTAAAACCTGTCGCAAAAGAAAAATATCTCGCGTCCCTTAACGATCTCTCGGATTTCATCTTTTTTCTTTTAATCAAAAGTCGCATATTAAAACACGCGCGACACCGCGGCACATCGATATGGAAAACATCGTCTCTCTCTCTTTCAGTTTCGATTTGTCGCGTCGCGTGTCGCAAGATCGGCGACAGGATCGGACGCAACCGCGCGATGATGCATCATAATGACCGCGCGGATTACGGTAATTGAAAATTAGATGCCTCGTTTTTCCTCGAGGCGATCAGCGTTTTTGCTCGAAAAAATCTCAACGGGAGTCGCGATCCCACGGCGCGGTGTTTAAGTCCTCAAGAGCCTCAATTCGCGTCGATGCAAAGTGGAGAGACCCTGAGTGGTTTCTGCATCGATAATGTGCGAAATATCAGCGGGAAAACTCTCGAAGAGAGAGAGAGACGCGAATTGCACCCACGCACTGTGTCATTAGTCTAATCGAATCATCTCCGCCGCGCGCGCGGCGTAACGCGGCCGATTTTCTCACGCTCGCTATACACGCTGTGTATGTACGTTTGTAATACGTGCGTCGCGCGTTACGTGCCGCGTGTGTGTATTGTTAAATGCGCTTCCCCGCTCCCCCTCGCTCTCGAGTAAATCGCTTACTTAAAGCGAGGACGTGTTACGACTTGAGCGAATATATCGCGCGCGATGAATGCGGGCGTTCGTTTACGATTGTGCGAAAATTTTCTCTCTCTCTCTCTCGTGTGTGATTGCGCGTGTTTATCTCCTTCGTGTACGTTTCTCCCCGGGCGTGTTGCCTCTCCAGCGCGCGCTGTTTACGATTTCCACTTCGCCGATTGTGTGCGTCTTTCCGATAGTTTATTGGATTACGCAACGACGGAATTGAAACACGTCTCTGGGAACTTTCTGCTGCATTTCTCTGCGTTATTTTTTTTTTTATTTCTTCGTAATAAGCCTATTCATTATTGTATTAAGTTATTCTATCTCTTTTTCTTTATTTATTTTTTTTTCTTTTGCCGTCGACCGCGATTTTCCTATTATGTATTGTCGATCGAGGCAAACGGAGGAAAGACATTTAAGTAACTTGCAAAATCGAACGTATCGCAATCCAGAGAGACACAATAAGCAATTAATTTTCGAGAAATGGTTTTCCCCCATTGAACTGTCAGATTTATTTTCTCTCAAATATTTTGCAATTTTAAAGTTATAATTATGTAATTCTTATTTACAATTTTTTTTAAATGTAATTTTACATAATTAATATTTTATATAATTGATATTATTTAGACTGAGAGCATCACTTTCTGACGCACCCTCGCGCATTTTTTTCTTATTGCAAGCCGCACGTCGGGAATCGTCCGATAAGCGAAATCCGCTCTCTCTCTCTCTCTCGCTATTTCGAGAAGCTTTCTGCACTTTCGCTCTCGGCGACCCACAATCGACGTCCGCGGCGATTCATATATACTTTCGAGAAACGGAGGAGAGCGGCCGCGCGAACTTGTCGTGTAAATCGCGCGTTGCACTCCCGAGAGATAGGTTTGTCGTTGCATATAAGCCGCGCTCGCTCGGTGGCATGCAGAAACAACTGCACGCTAAAACACAGCGTCGTAAACCTCCCCGATATTTTTCTCTCCCGTCTCTCTTTCTCATTTCTGTCTTTTCGCGTCCTCTTTCTCTCGCCGCGATCCCAGCTCCTTTCCTCGTCTTCGGCCGGTGAACGGAATCGGCCGGTCTTTCTCTCTCTCTCTCGTCGGTCGATCGGTTAGCAAGTGGAGCACGTCTATAAAATAAATGGCGGCGAACCTTGCCTGCGCTCTCCGGTTGCTATTGAACTTTAGAAGTCGCTATAAACCTCTTACAAGCCGCCCACTTTCCGACTCGCCGTACCGTCGATAAAATTGCAACTCGCCGACGTCTCTGCCAATCGTCGTCCCGCCTCTGTGCGCGACGTTCAGTGCAAAAAAAAAAGAGAAAAAAACCGCTCGCTCGCAATTACACCGCGATATTCGCGGGAGCGGATAAGAAGAGAACGAGACTGTATGTAATAATACGCGAGCGGAAGACCTTCGCTTTGACTATTCTGTAAAGAACTTTTTGCTAATTAGGGCGCTCGTGTCCCACCCCCCGTCTCTCTCTCACGAGTCCATTAAGCGTTTATCGCTGTTTAATTCCGCGCTAATGTACGGTCGGTAGCGTGATCCCATTTCTGCCGTTCTCAATTAACGCTCGGGTCGTTTCTCTAATCAACGCGCGCGGTCGTTTTCATAAAATCCCCGCTTGCGAGTCGTCATTTCGATTTCTCAAGTTTTTTTTTTTTTTTTTTTTTTTTTTTTTTTCTTTCTTTGCCGTCGGAAGGACGTGATCGTCGTGCTAGGCACTCTCGAGGAGAGGATCGAGGCCACTTAATTAGATCACGGGACATGTGCGCGGCGCTGACGACTATATCGCGTTTCTAGATCACGCCGAGGCGCGTCGCGAGGAGGACGAGGCTTCTCTCCTCCCCGCGCGATCGTTTGCGAAACGAGCCCATCCGCACAGCGCGTTTACATAAGCGTCCGATGCCACGATCGATCTCGACGGATGGATCGATCGATCGATCGAGCGAGCGAGCGATCGATCAATCGCGGCGTTCGAAATCGCGGGAACCATTATCATTCCGGGGCGGTCACTCTGATGTAATTATGATCCGCGGGAGAGAAAGAGAGAGCCATTGTCGGCGAGCCGCCGTTCCGCAAGAAGCCGTTCGGTATTTTAATTATCGATCGGATCCGGTGAACGTGCACGCGAAACGATGGGGCGCCGCCGAGAGTCGCAATTCGATTTTCAACCGCGTTTCTCGGCGGGGATATATTCGAAAGGGAACGCGAGAGAGAAAGAGAAACGCTCTTTGTTTCTGTTATCAAGAAATGTAGGACGCCGTAAATTATCGGACGATAACGTGCTCGCGACGAGAAGGTGCATCGGCGCGTTACATCCTCGGCGAGAGATCGCACCCGGCGGGCGCGACCTCGACGAAGCCGATACACAATATTTCGTCGGCGTATCGCGTATTATGTTATTTATAGAGAGTTCTCTCTTTCTCTCTCTCTCTCTCTCTTGGTTCAGGATTTTTCCCCGGCTATGAGAACATATAATTGCAGGCTGCGCGTAAAAGGGACGAGGAAAGGAGTTCGTGCGTTGATAAGAGCCGCTTGACAAACGGCGTTCGAATTCCTTGCAGCGTAAAACAATTTTTTTTTTTTTTTTCGTTCGATCGAGTATCGATACTCGAAGGACAATCGCGGCCCGCGGCGGGGAGAGAGAGTGATATCGAAAAAATGTTTTATCGCCGAATATTTTAATATCTCGGTTATTTATGGATGGACGTGCGCGCGCGCACACGGGGCGAGACTCTGGCGAAGTCCGTGGCGATTTTTGCGAGACATCCACGAGGGGGTGTGTAATTATATGGGCGCTCTCGTCGGGCCTGGAGTGGAAACGCGGCGGGCGGATTCTGTTTGCTGGCTACGTTGCACCGATGGAGAATCCTCGGCAAGTGCATCGCAGCGCGAAAACAAATGACGTTTGAATCTTTATAACCGAGAGGCAATCCGCATCCTTCATTTCTCAACCGTCCGCAACGAACGCATTCGTTTTGGTTCTGCTAATGCGGCCTCGATAGCAACGTGTACGTGCTATCAAAAAGTCGTGAAAATTATTATTACGGTACACATATTGTTAATTACATTATTACGTCACGTTGTTTTATGTCCGGGCTGTTTAAGAAAATTCTTTTTTTTTTTTAAATACATGGGTTTAAGAAAAAATCAAATAAATGTAAATGAAAGCCCAGGAGTTCGAACATTGACTGATGGTTGAAACAATGTTTTTAATTATAACCGAAACGAGTTTGCAGTCTGTTAAAAATGTTGTCAAACACGCGCAACCAATATATCGACACGTAAAAATTTGGAGGCCGTTGTGAATTAACATCTCTCTCTCTCGTAAGCGAAATTAAGTGATTATCTTGTCGGGGAAAAATTTTTAATACAAGGTTTCCGGAGAATCGAAGACTAAGAAAGAAAAATAATAATTTAGTTATTAAATTATATATATATAAACGTGGGAAAGAGAAACTAGAGAATAATTTAGCTCTCTCTCTTTCTCTCTCACGTGTGAACGTGCGGACAAGAGGTTGCATCAGACATACGTGAGACACGTACATACGAGGCAATAACAAAGCGTGACCGGATTAATAGGCGTATAATTTCCATGATTTACCTTGTTGCTCGCATCATGTCTGTTTATTTCCTCAAACTTCAATGGAGCATATAATTAAAGACCAAAGCAACGTGCACGGCAATTGCAACTCTTTTTCCGCAGATAATCGTTTCAGAAACGGTCAAACATTTATTATATCGCGAGAAACGATATTTCGATATCTCCGTCTCTCTCTCTTTGGCGTAAACGCGACAGACGAATTTTTCTAACTCGTTATCTCGCGAACGACGACGAGCGAAAATACAACGTCGTGCGCTCTCGGTGCGCATCGGAGGCCACGCGATGGCCTTGAACCGCCCACCTGCTCGAGAGAGCATGGAGCGTTACGCTCGGATTATCTGATCGCATAATAACGGGACGGGGGTATGCCAATCGGCGGTTGGACTTTAATTGCGACGAATTGCAGACTCTCTCCGTCGTCGTTGTCGTTGTTTCGATCGGAGCGGGGAATTTAACGGCAATCGTCGAACAATCGTATCTCCCTCGGAGAAGAAGCTCGCGCTGCGATCTCTTCCACCGCCGTAATTGCCGTAATCACGCGAGAGAAAGGAAGAGGAGGAAGGAAACGAGCGGTCGTTGCTTTTGGCGAGGGGGGTTGCGATTACACGATGCGTCGAACGCTATCGCGGAGTTGATTCGCGATATTTTCTTTTTTGCGATGTTTCGAAGATTCTCCGCAAGAAGCTCCTACAATTATTGCAATTTGAAAAAAAAATGCTCTTGCGTTATTTATCGCGAGAAATACGTAAAATATATTTGTCGCGTTTTGTGTTCGTTCGCTTTGTTTGCCTCGCATTTCGCCGATCGAGAGACTTGAGTGACCGGAGTGCGAGAAATAATTCTTTGCATATCGGTCTGAAACGCTCTCAGCCGCAAATTCTGAAGCACAGAACGCTTAACTTGTTCCCATTCTACAACTTCCCGTCACCGAGGTATCGGTCGCCGAAGATTGTTTTTCTTGTTTTCTCATTGCTACGTGTGTGTGTTTGCACGGAGCGTAATGTTTATTGAAGTCGATGCGCTTCAATAAGATTGAAGGTGCTCGCGGTCGATATATCGCGCGAGAATAAACGTTCCCACAGACGATATTTCCGAGTGATTAACCGTCGTAAAATAATTCGTTCCAAATAATTAACCGTCGCAATTGTTACAGTTTCATCTTTGTTTTGAAAATCTCGACTGCGTCTGTCAAACGCGCAGGTAAATTTCTTATCGCGATTTTTTCCGTTCCACAGGATTCTACTTCCATCTTTTTTTTTCAATTCGATTCACATTTCTCGCGTTTTTTTCCCCCTTTCGTGCGGCTTAGAATCGCGAGCGAGTAGAGGAATGCGCGCCGGCGGTCGTGTTTATCTCCGAGAGAAACGTGATTTACGGGTGGGCGACTGTGATCGAAATTCTGTTCCTCCCCTTTCGGTTCACCTTTCCCACCGCGCCCCCCCTTCTCTCTCCGTTTTAATCCCGATCGCCGGGCACGATACGTTTCCATAAAATATATTACACGCGCCGTTACCAAGTCCGGTCGAGTGGTGTGTAGGAATTGCTTAGGCCTCGACTCGGATAATTAACACGGTATTAAGAGTTATCTCCGCAGATCCATCGAGAATCCCTTCCCTCCTCTCCGGCCGATATTCGCCTAGCGTGAGTAATGGCCTTCTCTCACGCCAGGTCGCCGTTCCTCGTGTTTTGCGCGAAACCGCGAGCGTCTCTCACGCATCCGCCAAGGCGTGAATTGAAGCAGTGTATCGGTTTACTATTCGCGACATACATTCGCTTTACGGGAACAAGATAACGATAAAACGCGCGGCGACAGCGTCGGTCGGTCACGTGCGACCTGAATTCTTTTGAGTTCGTTTTGTTTTTTTTTTAATTTTTTTATTGTGCTTGTGTGTGTGTGTGTGTTTTTTTTTATTGTACTTGTTTTACTCTTGCGAAGTAACTCGACAATGTGGATTGTTCGAGCCGCTGCAATCTCGCGGTTTTTCCCGTTTTGCTTTTGACAAAATTAGTAGAAAACAAAGCAGATTGTTTACCGCGGCGGGGATTGTTTGTCGCGACTTCCGTGCGTTTTCCAGCGCTGCGTCAATCAGATAATTCTGAAATATTCGACACGGCTTATTTTGACGTTAGTTTCGCGCCGAATAGCGCGCAACGCAACTTCGCCGCGCGCCTACGGCTACAGCGATTTTTCTCCCGATAATCTCTTTATTACCGTGAAACAACCGGACTTTCTATAAATTATTCATAGATCGCGCAAGCGCCACTAAAAAAAAAAAGGATATACGATAATTCGCCGTTTTTTCTTTCGGGAAGAAAAATGAAAATTATAGGCACACGCGTGAAATCCCAAGTAACAACCGGCTGCGCGATGGAATGAACGCGAATAAATTTGCGATGGCTCAGAGATATCGTGTCGAAAATAAAAAAAATAAAAAAAATAAAAAAAAAAAGCGAACGCGTTTGTGCCGAGAAAATTAGTGTATTTCGAATCGAGATGCAAATTGAATCGGATCCGCTCCATGTGTCGAGATAATAATTCCGACGGTGTCCATTAACAGAACGAACGTCGTTCCGATTTCTCGAAGATCGCCGATAGTGTAATATAAATCGCGAGATCTCGCGGCGTATCCCATTTTTGGCGATCTCCTGGCGAGAGAGTAAGAGAGACACACGCGGCCTTCGCTGCAACTCGCGTCAACATTTATGGACATCGTTACGAATCGCCGTGAAATCCGTTGCGGAATGGACGGACGGATGGCCGACCGCGGTGGAGATACATAGTCGCGTGAATTACGCGTCGGTTTTCTTCCCACTTTTCTATTTTCTGCGCACGAGGATGATGCGCGCCCTTAAAAAGCCGCAAAAAGATTATTCGCGCGCGCGTGGCCATATGCGGAAAACATACAGCTGCGTGCAGTAAAGGTTCATTCCGCGAGTCGCTCGTAAAAGGATAACGTAATAGAATGCGCGATAATGCACGCGTAAAGATACAATCTCGTGTGAAATACGAGGCTTTTCAATATTGTGTAAAATATTGCAAGATGCTGTGTTGAATTTTTTTTTGCATATACTCTTCTTTAACATGAAACATTGTACGTGTGTAATATGGAAGCCGGTAATGTAAACTGTGACATCGAAATCGTTTCCACTGAATGTCGGAGCGACCTGTAGCTCACTTGGTTTGTGCGAGACTCAGTAATCGTGAGATCTCAGGTTCGAATCCAGTGTTTGGATTTTCACGGGTCGCTCTCTTTCTCTTCCCGATGAGCCCGTCGACTCTCATCGAAGTGAGTATATCTCTGTCATGAGATTTCTCTAAACTGGAAGTGTTCATGTGCACTTCCGCGGTGGTTCGGAACCCACCTAAAATCGTAGGTCCATATTGTCACATTCTACATTTCGCACGAGAGAGTGCAACAGAGAGATAAAGCAAAGATTCTCTCTTGATATGATGAGACTCTTAAACTTGAATTAACATGATAATTCCGTATCCGCTCTGAGCCAATATCATTATTTTTATTATTTATAGTATTTTTAATCTTAACAGATTTCTTTTTTGCATAAATTGAGTGAGATACGTACCATTCATCTATGTGGAGTACGTGTCGTACGATCTGCGAATGAATCTACGAAATGGGGACTTTATGTGATGTATTGCGATAAAAAAAAATTATACCATAAAAAAGCTTTATTAGCGAAATTCTGAACGCGCTTTCCTTACAATATGGATTCAAAAACTGTCGAATGCACGATAATGAACGCGTGAAAATGTAATCTTGCGTGAAATACGAGACTTTTCAATATCGTATAAAAGACTGCAAGATTTTATATTGCAATTTTTGAATATACTCTTCTTTAATGAAACATGAAAAATTTTGCGTGTCTAAGCTCGTATAAAATTTGTATAATATCATATTTGTTACCACTGAATGTCGGAGCGGCCTGTGGCTCAATTGGTTTGTGCGTGACTCAGTAACCGAGAGGTCTCAAGTTCGAATCCGATGAAAACGTTTTCGGATTTTCACGGGTCGCTCTCTGCTATCTTACCGGTGAGCCTGTCGACTCTCATCGAAATGAGTATATCTCTGTCATGAGATTTCTCTAAATTGGAAGTGTTTCCTGTATACTTCCGTAGTGGTTC
>QVOA01003408.1:0-20849 GCA_014825685.1 Pseudomyrmex cubaensis | reverse complement strand
TTTTTTTTTTTTTTTGGTTTTTTTATTTTACACCGGATCTTTTGTGCAGAGCGTATTCTAATACAAAAAAAAAAAAACTGTTGCGAAAACGCGTCTTTATATAAACTCGCGAGATTTATTAAAGCTATCAACTACTTTTGCTATTCTTTTATTCCGGCAAGAGTACGCCATGGAAACGCTTAATGAAAAATAAGTTTCAACTATTGTTCGGAAAAGAGAAGTTTAAAATGTACGGTGCTATTTATTATGGCGCGTCGGAGCAGACAGTGCAAAGTTTGGCGACACATTAACGCTCTGTGTATTTTGCGAAATCCTCTAGATATAAATTTTTGCGCTTTCGGACTGCCGAATGTTGCGAAAACATTTCGCGTGTGCTTAGTAAAGGATTCTTATCCACTCCCCCGTTACGCTCGAACGAAAGAGTCCTTGGATTAATGGCGTCCTACTTTCGACGGGCATGAGAGAGAGAGAGAGAGAGAGGATGTGCGAGTAGGATCGAGAGAGGGTGAAGATCGCAAACTAATGTTCGAAGGGCGACGCAAACGGCGATCAGGATGGCGGGAGCGGCGGTTGCAGGGGTAGTTCGAGCGCGGATCGGGGGTCCCGATTGTAACGTATATTAAAATTCCAATATCCAGACTTCGGATAACTTCTGTCGTATATCATGCGAGCCGAACGCCGCGAACTAACCCGCTCTGAGGTGCACATTCTACAAACTGCCGAGGAATCCCCTCGCCTCTGAAAATCTCTCGAATCGACGAGAGCGTCCGTGAAGTAGCGTATAAGATAAACCGTTTTTTATGCGCGAACTTAAACGCGGCACAAAAATGCATATTCATCGACGGCTCTCTTTTGTCCGTAGAGATACCGAAGATAAAACTCAAGATAGAAGAGTATCAAGGAGGTAAATCGTCGCCATTATCCGCCTCTATCCCGTTTCTTCGCAACCTCTTATTAATGAAACCGCACGCTCGATTAAATTTAATCGGTCGCGATCGCGGAGGACGATAATTACTATTCATTAAAAATTACACTGTTCCAGTTAGAACAGCGTTCCCGCGGAGCCGTGATAACGAGATCGAATAAATAATGAATGAACGGCTTTTATAATCAAGAAACCGGAGTGGCAATTTCGCGTCGTGTATTTCGATCCCACGTTACGATACGCTGAAATAAACGAAAAGACGTATCTGCGTCGGAGATCGATAAGCAGTGTTGAAAACTAATTCTCTCAATCGCCACCGTGCATTATACCTTTCGCTGATTAGACGGCATCGTCTCATTCGAAAGTGGAACTGGCTTTAAAGGATTTCGCGCGCCGCAGTCCCCGCCTTTACCGCGATTCTTTCTCTTTACATTTGGCGTCGCTGGTAGAAATCGGATGGAATTAAGGAAACGCGCTCTCACAATGGCGCCGGCTACGACTCCGTTCCGAACCTTACAATAGATGTAAGATAGCCGGGGAGAGCCCTCTCTCTATCCTCGGGAGCCGTAGGAGTGTCCCGCCGATAGATTTATCGTGGTTTTCTTGCGAGAGGATCCTCCTTCCTTTCGTCCGCGCGCAGCTATCTCCACAATCTATGCCGTGGCCTTTTCTCTCCCGTGTCTCTCGTGACTTCGTCGGACGTCGCTATCGCTACCACATCGGTGCGCGCGATGTCTCGTTCCTCTCTCGCGACCGAATGGCTCGAGCCACCAAAGAGATCCGTAGAATTGACAACTCGCGGCATTCGTATATTCCTCTCCTTGTCGTGCGACCATGTCTCTTTCCGTTCGCTCCAACGTGACTCTCTTCCCGTTTCGTGTCCATCGAATTTCCACCCTGCTCGAGATCCCCGCATCGCGCGCCCTCCCCTCCTCCGACTTTCGATCTCACACACTTCCTCGTTTATTCTATCTTCAAACAAAGGAGGGTCGATTTCTAGTCGATTTTTTTCTTTTTTATATTCTCGCAAAATTGAGATTGTTATAGCTTACGTGTCTGATCTGCCGGCACTGATAATGCAAAAGTAGTGGAAACAGATACGAGTCATACGAGAGAGAAATTTCTTTTTCAAGAAAATAATCAAGAGAAAGAGAGAGAGAGAGAGAGAGAACGAAAAATTAGAATGATAAGAAAGACAGCACGTATCCAGTCTCGTGGATAAATCGCGTAATTACAAAACTCTGCGCTCGTATGGTGGTCAAATGCGCGGTTTCCGGTCAAATTGTTCACGAATTCGCATAAATGTGGAGCGCACTCATTTTGCGGCGCGGCTTCAGCGAAACTCTGCTACGTCGTAACCGACCACCGTTGATGTCGGCGCAATATGTTCATTATGCGCGCCCATTGTCCATTCATACCGTCCAGCAATATGTAATTGCTTTTGTTGCGGTCCCACAAATAGGACGACGCAGTCCTGCAAACTCGTATTTATCTAGAATATGCAGGCGCTACACACACATACGCGCGCGCGCGTATACAAGCGCATAGTTGCACACACGAAATGGTTTCGAATGGTCAGATCGACGTAGCAAAACTGCACCCTTGCCACCAATGATTTTAAATCAAAATTTCGAAAAGCATTGGCCCTCATTGCCCACAGTCCCTCGATTTGAATCCAAGGCTATCGGGAATCGTATTTCAAATTGATCTCTTAATCCGAGGAATTTTCATTCTCGATATTTGCGTTCAGCTTGAAAAGCTCCGATAAGCCGAAAAGAGAATACATTTTGCGTTTCGCTATAAAGTGGATTAAATTTTCGATCGATTTGTCGAGCTATCGGAATATTTCCGCGCGCGGAATATATGCTTGCGCGCGCCGCGCGCGTATTCTTCGAACAACCTTTCTTCCATTAAGTCTTGTAGATGCAGTCGCGCACGTCTCCGCCACGTTTTCTCACTTAGATATGCGACGGTGAGATGAAAATAATTTGCCAAAGACGTCGGAATAAAATGCATTTTTTACTCGCTTTTTCACACGCTACACGTGTCGAAATAAATAAGACGCGTATTAAAGCTAAAATACATCATTTCTTTTAAGAGAAAATAATTGTAAAATAATAAATTTTGCAAATTTGGATATCGTCAGTGTACAAACAACATCCGTGAGTTTTCTTCTCTAACTGCTACATCCTCGTCAATCATTTTATTGCGAAAGCCGTACGAAGGAAACGGCAGGGGCAAGAGAGAAGACGGGGGTAGGTAGGTAGATGAGGAAGGCGGATCTCGAGGTGGAGCAGGGAAGCACGAGGAGGGCGTCGGTACGGACTGAGTGAAGTACGAGCCGGTAACGTCGGCCGGGAAAGTGACTGCTTTTAAACCGTCTGCACCGCGGGCTGATTGATGGAGTTTCCTAGGACCGAATTGCTTTCTAGGTACACTCCGGGATTCCGTGGGACTTCGAGCTCAACCGCGATGTGTGGGGACCGATACGTCGAGGACTAGGCGCGGCAACGCCATTACGCAAACACACACGTCTCGACGACGGCTTCTTGTCCCTGACGAATAACCGCGACACCGTGACGACGAGACTCGTGGCAGGATTCCCTCAAAAAGTAAAAACAGCACGATTCTTCGATGGCGTGCCAGTGACAATTTAATGTTGAAATAACGTTGCACATAACTGTGATAAAACGTTAAAAAAAACTTTAAAAAATTTGAAGTAAAAGAGAGAAAATACAGGAATTTAATTCACATAAAAATAAAATAAACTGTTTTGTCAAATATATCTGTAATAATGTTTTAGTCAACAAACGGAAAAAATAGACAAGAATAAAATGTTTTAATTTTAGAACATTATTTAAACACAAGTAATTATTTTGGATTTTTCTTTTACATAAAAGCGAGTCAAATTCGAAAGGTCAAAAGTTCAACTGCAACAATCCGTGATGAACGATTCCACGATAGGCCGTGACTTACTTCATTATGATCGTTTCTTGCAGTCAGCGGGAGTGCGCGGTCATTAATATAGCTTCCACCGATATCAGTGATGGATTAACCCACTTGCGCGCGTTATTACTGGTTAGTCCGCGCGTCCACGTCGTTTATTTGCCGATTACCGGCTCGAATCCTCGAGTTTCGATCTCTCTCTTTCTCGTCAAAACTTCTCCTAGATCGAGGTTTTATTAATGAACCTGCGGCATTCTGCCCCGGCAAATCTCGGTCCCATCGTTCGTCGAGGAGAATCGCTCGACGATCTTTTTACCTACCGAGAGAGACCGGCGACAACTTATTTTCACGTCACGCGCAGAGCTCGTTAGTCTCTCGTACTTAAAAAAAAAAAAAAAAATCGTCTGAGAAGCGGCAGATGTGTAGAGAAGAACGAAACGCAAGTTTACTAAAATAATTAAAATGTAATTTTTTCGTGCTTGAGTACGGCATACATATCGATAGATCAATAAATCTGTATGTTTTGTGTATAAAATAAGCGACCAAAATCCGAACGATTTAACCCGCGGAGGCTGACTAATATCGCGTGACTTCTGCATCCGTTCATGGTATATCACAGCGCGCGATCGTGTCCGAATGCGGGACACATTTTGGGGTGGAATAAAGCGAGGGCGCGTTCAGTGGTGCAGTACCGTTTAACGTTGCCGCGCGGATGAATGATCACATTCCGATAGGAACGATGACGGGATGCGCTGGTGGATGCTGGTGATTCTGGTACTGGGAAACCGTTCGGCCAAACGCGGACATGTAACGTTAGAGATCGTTAGACGTCAGCGGACAGAGCGGCATAAATCAGGAGTCCCGGGGTCAGCGATAGGAGGGGACGGGAGGTGTAATTACCAGAGAAGGTGATTATTCGGAGACAGCGAGAAAGAGAGTGAGCGACGGTGAAAGGGCGGAGGGAAAGAGCTCGCGGGAAAGAAAGAGAAACGCCGAAACGGGGGAAAGAGACAAACGGTGAAAACACAGAGAGGGTGGACGAGGACGGAGGGTGCCACGGTGCTAGATTGCACACACAGTGCCACAAAAAGAGCGACCAATCTACATACATTTACATTGCACGGGTTTTGTTATCCGGGTCCAACCCTCTCTCCCTCCGTCTTTCTGTCTTTCGCCCGCCACGTGGGCCAATCCGTGAACGTGCCGTCGAGTCAGGTTGGTATCTACGGTCGCTGGCGGCCGTTTTATTTCGTCGGTTCCGGTGCGACGCTCTTTCTCCATCGTGGATCGTCAATTAAACGATCACGCAGGATCTGGGTTTTCCCATAGGAAAAACCGTCGATTCGCGGTGTCTTTTATTTCGCCGGGACAAAGGAAAACTATCCTCCGGGCACATTTAACCGCGCAATGACAAAAGACTCACGATGTCGCGATGTCGACTCGAATCGATCGATAATGTGCGACCGTGAAGTTAAGATACGCGATACGCGTGTTTTTACTAGCTGAAAACGTAAGTCGGCTCCGCTTTACGCGCGCGACACCCGAATAGCTCTACTGCTCTATTCGAATCGTCGTGTCTCACGACAGCGATAATTTGCGCGAGCTCGAGATCTCCGGGAAGGACGCGGAAGTCAGACGCAGCAATGCGGATTTGCGGGAGTGTCGCGGACGTGGAATAGACGCGCCGTTAAACAACGAGAAGCGTTCCGAAGTTGGTACCTATCGCGACCCGACGACGCGCCATTAGCGACCTAATTCGTCCCAGGGGTGTCCTTTAAGTGCTCTCCGCCTGCGGGAAACTACCGTCGTAGTCGGAGAACAGGCGCGGCGAAAGCTCGCGCGACTCCTGAGTGCGCGAGATTTTTGTCAGCAGGCAATCTGCATAGATTTACATCCGTTTAGTCGCTTAGTTAAGCGCGTTATCAAAGTCGCTCTCTCGCCGCGCTACCTCGGGCGCTTTTGAGTAATAGAGGGTCATTCCTGGCTACGGTCGACAAGAGGCAGCAGCAAGAGAAATCTCTCTCTCTCTCTCTTTCTCTCTATCTATCTCCCTTTCTCCTCTCTCTCTCTCTCTCTCTCTCTCTCTCTATCTCTCTCTCTCTCGTATCTTCTTTACGTTCCATTCACAATTTTTCCACGTTATGTCGCGATTATGCCTGAAAACGCGAGCTTTATCCGCGCTCCCGCTTAATTTCAACGACGTCCGCATTCTGCATGCATTGTTTCGTCGAATATACATGTACATACGCTTTGTACGCGAGTCTACTTTCTGTGAATGATTTTAGGAAGTTCATATACATATTTGTGCGTAAAAGTTAGAAATTCTCGTAAAAAAATAATATACTCTATTTGTGTATCTGTTTATTAGTAAAATATTTAACGAGTTTAAGTATATGTATATATACAAGTATATATATATATGTGTGTGTGTATATATATGTATATATATGTATACATATATGTATATACATGCCGCGCCTGTGTATATATATATACACATATATATATACACACACATACATTGTATATACTTACATATATATACTTCTACATACTGTCGTTAGAAATTGTGTGTGCCTTAAAAAAAAAACATCGATTTATCGACCGTAGCACAAACGACTCGCAGCAGTTTCCATTATGAGATACTAGCGATTCGCGCTTCGGTGGTTGCGCGTTAAAGTGCAATTCCGATAACATAACCGCAAGTTATCGCCTCTTAGAGCCCAAGAGTAAATCCGCCACTTGGTTCGGATCAGGTAGCACCCAACGAACCGGTGGATTTACCGCGGCGCTGTACAGGGAGCCAACAACATTTTGTCGGGTCATCGTGTAGCTGCTCGCTACATCCACCCTTTCCCGATCCTCGCGCTCGCTTTTTACGCGGGGATGAAATTTCTGCCGGGAACAGATGGTGTCTCGACGGTAACGACTCTATCTCTCGACCTGGGTGTAAAGCGTGTGCTACGCAAACTGTTTCTATCTCGGCGCGGCTCCCCGCGAATGCATTTTTGTTCAGAGCGATATTTCACTCCTGTGCTACTATCAGCACACGCGATCGATAATTTCAACGGAGAAATCTCGCACATCGTACGATACCGCCTGATATCTCGGTGAGACCCGCACCCGTCCGAAATTCCGCGCGAATATATCGATCGGCGATAATCGATCGCGAACGGCTGAATCGTTTTTTGCGTCGCGTGCCTTTAATAGGTCTGGGCAAATATTTGTGGTAACCTTCCAATTTCTCCCGGCGAAGAAGGAAAATTGATTCTGCCGGCTGCGTTTGTGGCGCAGTTCGTGCAGACACTGCTCGCCGAGCAGCTTAGAGAAGGGAGATCGGAGGGAGAAAACAGGAAAGAAAGAGAAGAGCGAAAGAAAAGGAAAGAGGAAACATAGCGCGCGGAAAGGATCCAAATGTAAAATACTCTGTTTCATTTTACATTTTCATATAAACTACTGGCAGACTCTTTTAGATGCAAATGCAACGTTTACCTAACCGGTCCCGCAATGCATCATCTCACATCCATGCGAAACCTCCGGCCGACGAAACCGTGACTTTCTTCCGACGCAAATGTCATCCACGGCGGACTCTCTTTTTGCGGTAGCCGTTGAATTCTCAAGACGCGTTGTGTGTAGCGCCGAAAAAGAGCTATGTGGCGACCCGGGCGATCTACGACATCCGTTTGGAAGCCACCTTCACATCTCTCTACCCTTCTCCCCCGAGAAAGTAAATACGCGACCCTCGAAACGCCCACCGTTTTGAGAGAGAGCCCGGAGGCAAACAATCGCGAAAGTGTTGCAAAAACATGCCTGGGTACTACTTCAGAAATATTTTTACGCGTACAATGTAAAGTGAGGGGTTCTTTAATGAACCCCTCACTACGCTGAGCTTACACAATCGATTGAAAAACATGTATATCGTAAAATATCGTAAAATATAAAATATTAATTAAATTCCAATGAAACAACACACGCGCGTAATATCGCGTTTATACTGTCGTCGAGTTTCGTTCGTGCGCACGAAAATAAATACATTAGTAAGTGGCGCTTGTTCAAGGTTCCAGTAAGTGCGCACACACACACACACACACACACACACACACACACACACACATGCGCGCGATACCGACGCCGATACTAATCCCGATGAATGTTCCGGTGCGTTACTCCCGAGAGCCACGGTGAAAACCGGGCTCTCCCGAAATAGCGGCGCGTGTGTATATAGCGTACCTATAACATCGCCGGGGTGTTCTCGAAACTGCGCGCAGCCCATAAATCTCGAACAAAACTAAGCTCCCAGCCAGGCTGGCGCGATGCAACTTTAAAGCCCGTTAAGTGATTATTAACGTTCCCGCCTTCGCGGCAAGCCGTGTTAATATGCAAGAAACCAGGCCGTTTTGAAACGCGCGGCCCCTAATTACTCTTCGGTCGACGACGACGACGACGGCGATGCACTTGTCGATACCTCGCCGACGGGGTAATAATCGAATTAATCATTCGCCGTCATGAATACGCATTATGCGTCCGCTGTGAATAATAACGCCAGCCGTTCGTCGTAAAATATATTAAAACGTAACAGTGACGGTAAATTCGCGCGGACGTCGCGATCCCGAAGTTTCTAATACTTCCCGGCACGCTGCTGTGTAACCCGGGGTAATGTTAAAAACTGAAACTCCCATCGGTGTGTAAAGTCGACGCGAAACTCGCATAAATACGGTTTTGCGGCGAACTTTTTATCGCGATAGTTTGTAGTCTTCTTCTCCGTCGTATTTTCTAAGAATAAGACGATTATCGAGTTTCCTTACTTTTAATATCATTTCCCGAGGACATGAAGTCGAACAGAGAGCAAAGAAAGTAAAAGCTCACTTCTACGAGATAGAGACGGGCTCATACGTGGTTTTAATGTGTCAAAGTTTGTCGCGCATAATTCAGAACGTCTTTTGTAAAAAAAAAAAAATGTTTTGCTTATCTAAAATTTGAAATAAATATTAATTTCCCGATATATAACGTGTAACAAAAAAAAAGTAAAAACAAAGTTGGCTCTCGTTAACGATTTAACGTGCAGTCTCTCGTTGTTATGCCGATAATGGAGGAATTAGTTTCGCAGACGAAATAACCGGTTATTGCCCGGCATTCGATTGCGTGCGAACCTTTGCGTTCTTTATGATTAACGTTCGCCCCCTTGGAAAGCAATCCTCCCGGCTTAACTGCGAGCCTTCCGCTAATGAGTATGTTTTAGCGGAACCGTTGGCCTCGCCCGTTTCCTACTTCTTCTTCTTCTTCTCTTCTTCTTCTTCTTCTTCTTCCTTCGCCGTAAACCTTCTAATTAACGACGACTGCGGGTCCGATAAGGGGCTTCTCCCGCGTCCTCTCGCGTCGACCTCCGTCAGGTTCCTTCCGCTCGCGCTTTATCACCACCTTGAGAGATACGCCGCGATACCGCCTCACAAGCGAGTAATTATGCTAGGTAAATGTCGGCCGACCTTCCTCGCCTCGTCGGAGTGCGAGATTTAACGGAGGGTTTCGACGTGGCCTTGCTTATTTCCGGCATTGCGCCGCTCTGTCGCGATACCGGACGATACAACGACGTATATATGCGATGGTTAAGTACGTCATGAACTACATATATAGTTACGTTGGAACTACGTATACGCGTGTCACGGAACGATTAGAGAACCTACCGAATTCAAGATCTCCACATCAAAAAAAAAAAAAAACGATACAGCGTTATCACACGTGAATCAAAAGTTGCATTTTATTCGTTCTTTCGTAAATCATTCTCTTAAATCGAGATAACGTCGTGACAATGAACTATGCGAACTATTCTTAGGTCAGTCAGAACACTGAAATATTATCACTCCTTCGCGCAACATTTGACGTAGTCGTGGAAGAACACGACACGGCGACATGTGGCCGTCTTCACCTGTTTGCGGTAAGAAACAGCGCGGTCGTATCCCGCGGATGCGGCTGTAAGGGAGTTTTCATCGCTGTGGTCGTCTCGTATCTCCGGAGAAAATAACCACTTAAGGTCTTATACGAAGACGGGGAAGAAGCTCGAGACGGTGACGGGCGGAACGAAGAACAAGGCAAAACGACGTTGGATGAAGGAAAATGAGAGATACAAGAGAGAGAATGGCCTTAGGAGAAGAGAGGTCATGGTAAGGTGGGTTGCTCGGCCCCCGTAAAATTACTCCCGGCTATCGTTCGTTCCCTACTTGTATGGATGCGTTGAGACCCGTTCTTGTGCCGAAGCGTGGAGAGACATGGGGGAAAAGCTCTTCACGGGGGCCTAGATGGGTCTACATCTACTTAATGCCCGTCGCTATCCGGAACAAATTACTCGGGGGACCAGGAAATTAAGTCGACATCTTTGCAGGATCTACCACACGGGGATTAGTTAGCATAGAGTGATCCTTCCAGTCGACGACCGGCTAAAGCTCTCTAGTTCTTTTGCAAATTGCGGATGCATTGCCGCTTAAGATTGACATTTGAAAGATTGAGTCGCTCGATAGTGAGATTCATTAATGAGCAACGAGATCTTGTTTGCAACAATGGTGTATGCAGACGAGTATCTTAACTCGGATGAAAGATGCAACGAAGAAACAAAAGCAATACCGTTTCACTGCGAAAGTATAGAAACGCTGCTTACTCCCGTTTTGTTTTATTGCACATTCGCAAACAAACGAAAAGTATTCTCCCGTTTCTTGAAGAAAGAAAGTTGATTTCGATTTTCTTCGTCTCTTGCCTCTTATTTATTTCGCATTCAAATGCAGCGCTACGTCTACGTCTGTGCAACGTCTATGATTTCAACGACGACATTTATTCTGCATATCCGACGGAGAGTTGCGATTGAAAAAGATACGACGATATGATAAGGATAGCTAAGGGCAACCGGAACAGAGAGCGACCGATATTTACATTCAGCCGCCGCGTCAAAACGCCGTGTCGGCGGCGGTTACTTGGAAAAGCTGGAAAGTTCGAGCGGTTGAAATCCAAATCACACTCTATATCCGCGATTGAGTGGGCGACCTCGTTTCTCACGCCACGCCCGGTCAATTCGAGTATTGGGAAACTCGAGGTTTCCATAGACCGCGCAACGCGGCCTTTACGTACCGATGGAAATTGAATACGGCGTATCACCGGGACCCGGAAGTGGGGTACGAATTCGTCAGGGCGAAAGTTCGCAGGCGAAAACTCGTGACGACGCGCGACGCTGTCGAGCCAATAGGGTACCACTTGAGCGACGGCGCTTTGCAGACGATGGAAAGAGAGAAAGAAGGAGAGAAAAAGACGAAGAGAGAGAGAGAGTCGAAGTGACTCCGTTTCTCGTGCCAAACCAACGCAAATCAAACAAAACCAAAACCGGAGAGACTCGGCACGAATCAGTTAAGCCAAGCTCATCCGCAGCTAGCTAAACGGCAAACTTATCCAATCCAACTTCTCGCGCCCGTCAGTAAGAAAGAGAGAGGTAGAATTGGCAGAGATAGGACGTGTGGCAGGATGAGGTGATAGAGAAAGTGGAGGAGAAGAAGGAGGAGGAAGAAGAAGAGCCAGATAGACACCGCGGTCTTTACAGTCAGTGGATACCTTTCGTTCTCGACAAGCAGGATACGAAGTTTATTCGGCATACTCCGAACGCCCGGAGGCTCTGCGAAGGCTCTTTAATTACTCGAGGCGGTATACGCACCGTACTGTTTAATCAACCAGTCGCTACCCTCCCGGTATACTCACTCAAAGCTCTCGCCCGGCATCAAGAGCTACAAAAGTGCCGGGCGAAGACAATATTTGCAGTTAACCCTGAATCGACTCCCGGAGATTAATCAAATTCGAGATGAACGTCGTACGTTTACTATGTCCGAGAGGGATCGATGCGCGACACGAGAACATCACTTCGTCGCGTTGAAGTCCTGTTCGGCGACTACTCTCGATAATCCGCGTCAGTTAACGAAACTACAACGGAGACAGAGACCAGTTGTATAATTGGAAGGTCCCCGGAGATGTCTCGGTGCGGATCCAATTTCCAGATCGGGCGGAAAGTTCCGCGGCGGCCGATCGTATACCGCGTCTCTAATTTCAAGCAGAGAGGGACATTGGTTTTATAAGCCGTCGTTAATCGCGGCGAACCGGAGCAGCTGTTGGGACGATCCTCTGGGATGGTCCGGGGCCGGCGCCACGAGAGATCGCGGCGATTTCGAGATAAGGTTTCGAGGCTTGTTGGTGCAACCTGACCAACGTTAAACCCTAAATCCCCATGCGACCATCCGAGTTGAGCCTTGCGGTGTTGTGGCGGCATTGGCCGACCTCTCCGCAGGATCTATCTTGAGAAATCCTCCCACCCCTTACGGAGCCACGAGAGAAGCTGCCCCGCGTAGTTAACTGAATGCCATTCAATGTGCATTCACCGCAACAGCGTCCGCAGTATCTAAAGGTCTAAGACCTTGGAACCGCTTTTGTGTAAAAGACGGAAACTATTTCGGTGTCCAGAGATTCGTTAAAGTAACACTATCGAATGTTGCGCTTCAATGCGAAGAAAACGATACGGGATCATTTTCGTCGCGAACAACGGAGATCGCGCACTTTCCTTTATCCGGACAAGTTAAAGAGAATTCCCCCGAGTGTATCATTTTTCGAGCGGCGTTTTACATTTATTTAAAATACGTCTCGAGAGAGATGATAGAGGACCGGCAACGAAATTTATACCCTTTCATGATCTCGCTTCTCCGCGCTATCCACGAACGCGCCTTCGAAAATGGCCGGGATTCATTTCTCGGCGGGAGAGATGAGAAGCGAGGCGATAAGATAATTTTTCCGTAAATTCAGGATGGCAGCGGCTGATGGAAGGTCGCCGTCGTGCCAGTTATTATGCCATTTCACATTATGCGGAAGCCACCCGCTCGCTCGGTGCCTCGTCTTTGCTGGCTTCTTGAAATGGATCCGAATAATTTATAATATTGGTTTATCTTATGAGATATTCCGCGGTCTTGCCTTATGAAGCTCTTCTTTCTTTGTGCCAACAAGACGTACGCCTCGCGGGCCAATTTCTGTGACGGCATAAAATCTCGCAGTCTAAAGGAACACCGACAATACCGTGGAAATCACTAATTTATAGTTTAAAACATTGCGTCTTCATTTCTTAATTGTAACCGCGCGACATCAATTTCAGCAGCGTACAAAAGAAATTAAATTATGTTTACATTTTTCTCTATTATTTTCAAAGTTTTGTTAAACAATATTATTGTGACACGATATGTATATGTATATTAGAAACTATAATCGCACAAATGTTTATTATAAAAGCTTAATTTGTTTTTTTAAATCTTTTTTTGTGACTTACATATATATATATATGTCCCTAAGCAAAATGTAAACATAAAAACACAAAAAACTTTACGAAATACTCTCGAACACGACAGCCTCAAAATCGATTTTCCTAACGACCGACTTTCCCCAGCGTACACTGGAGCTCTCCGACGCGGTGATTAATTAATCCATTGTCATTAGACTGATTGCACACAGGGTGGCGTCACTCTGTCAAATCTCTGGCGTGGGTCCTAGCAATATGCTAGGCTAAAAGGCCTCGGACACAAAGCCTCAGCGGAGACAGGAATATAATTCAACGATAGTTTTTATCGAGGCGGTATTTCTAAAAAGATGAAAAATTGAACCGCTCGGCCAAAGTGTTGCCTGCACACGGGCTATCCGAGACATTTGCCCGGGAATCAAGAGACGAAGTGAGAGAAAAGAATACACGAGAGCGGCAGATGAACGAGAGAGGGAGGAAAGTGCGAAACAACGATAACAAAACGAACGGGGAGAGAAAAAAGTGGAAAGAAAAAAGATCGCAAAGAGAGCGATATGGGGAGCTAAAACACCGGGTTGAAACAGGGTGCGCGAATGACGAAGGGATGGCGGCCCTATCTGTTGGTTAAGGGTAGGCGTGAAGGGACAAAAGGCAATAAAAAGCACGACGGCACGGCCATTATGAGAGCGAAATTAATGTTTGTTGCCGTGGCTTTTTACTGCCGATTATCAGGATCACTTTTATGAAAGTGCTCACTGATCCCGCGAACCTGAACACACCTCGTAACCCCCACCGTTCGATTAGCCATCAATTCGACAATTATTCCGCGAGAGCAGCGCAGTTTTAACATTGTCTTTCCGTTTTCATAATGTACGCGCAATTGCTCACAGCCCCGGCAATTTGTTTATTTACATTTTGAAATAAGCTGCCACGGCTTTTCGCACATACAACGCGAGCACGATGGATATTCCGTTCTGCGAAACGGATATCCTCTCTTGTCGATTATTTATGCGTCCAGCGGACACATTTCGGATGAGATGCGTCGTAGAATTATTTATTTATGGATGTCATAAATATTAGGATGACGTAAATTTATCGAGCGCTTGAAAATGACGAAACGACGCGAAACGCGCGGCACGATTTTTTCGCTTCGGGATACGAGAATTTTGAGGTGATTCACGCGCTCCGCGCTCGGCGTTCCGAATCACGTCGTCGTCGCTACGCGACATCGGAAAGGGCTCCTGAAAGGCGATAAATCACGGTTCATAGAAATCAGCGGCCTTAGGAAACTCACGTCGTGCCACACTCGCTATTCCGCGATATCTGGAGCCATTGGCGGAAACGTTTTAGGGCGCGGAAATTACCGGAAATCTCTCTCTTTTGACTCGGTCGCGGCACGATGGATGAAACCGTAATTCTCGGGGCACCACCTCCCTCCTCCCACCTGCATCCTATCGCCTCGTTTTCGATAATGCCGACTAACGGATACGTCGTTTGAAAGCGCCGTTTTCTCATTGCGCCTTTAAATCCCTTAAAATTCCATCGAGATACGAACGCCGATCACTGAGCGAGATCGCTGCTAATCCGTTTCTGCGAGCGCTAGAACTCGTCGACTTTTTACAAAACGTGACAACATTTTTTTTCACGCATGGATAATTCTTTTATTCTCGAATGCATAACTTTTTATGTCATATCGACATATATCCGTGACTTAAATATAACAAAGGATTTATATATGTATCGGCGAACGCGGCGCGTTGCACGGACGTTTTTTGTGTGCGTGTATATGTGGACACTGTACCAATCAACTTCTCGTCAATTGCGACAGCCTCGGCGAAATCAAAAAGTGTTAACGCGCGCCACACCGATACCCACCACCGTTATCGCTGACAGCGAGAAGCGTACGGGGACCGTCGCGACCGCAGAAAATCCCACGCGGCAGCTCGCTCGCGTTACCGTTTTGCATTTCAAATTCCCGCGAGCAAAGCGGCCGGTTAAATTCGACGCAAATGCAGGCGCGCGTGTACGAGCATCGCGAAATGGCAGACGGGCAAGCGAACCGCATCGATTGCCCGTGCGAGCCCCTTCCCGTTCCCTTTTGGCTTAACGCGCGGTTTCAGCCAGCCGTAGAAAACATCCCGTGACAGTGCAGGCTTGAGAGAAAGAAGAACCGAGATTTCGTTTCGATAAGCGGCGTCGAACGGAGGAGGAGAACAGACAAACGGGCGAGAAACGAAGGAAACGCGGCACGACGCGACGAGTAACACAAGCAAGAAGAGAGAGAGAGTGAGAGAGAGGGGGGAGCAAAAAGCGCTCTATGCGGCGGGATGCGGTAAGCGGCAATGAATTAATCGCCGTGAACAGTGCAAGCTCGGTCCGACCCCGACCAAAATCCCGAGCTAGCCCTTCATTCTGCTTTCCTCCTCCGCCCGCCTACACCTCCGCGTCACCGAACCTGCAAAGCCTCCCTAAAACCCCTAATGCCGGCGACCGCAGCCATTGCCTCCGCCTCTGTCGTTTTGGCCGCGGCATCAGCGATCGTCCACTACCTGGTGGTTGCCGTATTAGTTCAAGGAACGAGACACGGTTTTATCCAGGAGACGACGATGATCAGAAGCGACTACAAGGAAATGCACTTTACTATCAGCGATATAATACGCGAAAACAACGTAAAAGGGAAGTGAACATCTAAACATCGATTTTATCGTGAATGTAAATAACGTAGAAGTTTAATTTCCTTCTTATATCGCATTTCTCTAGTCGAAACTAACGGTCTTTCTCGCGACCAACATCGACAATCTTCTAACGTCTTCATCGTTCTGCAACTGGCAATTCTCAGGAAGCGAACATTTCAGGCTTCTTGGAATCGCTCTCCTTTCGCCTGTAGATAATATAAGGTTCAATCTGCAGCGGGGAACCATTCCCGAACTTTGGAACTTAAGCCACGCGGATCGAAGTGACTGTTATTTCGGATCACGACCTCCACGAAGTACGAACTTCAACCGTCCCTATCTCGCTCGGCTACCCCTTTTATTTCCGCTTCATTGTCTTCGTCTTGAGACATTTCGAAAACGACGGTAAGTTTAAATGCGACTTCGCGATACACGTTCATAGATCTCGACACGAACGAAATTGTTCGATTTTTAAATTTTCGCAAAAGTTTTCGCGACGAAAAACCGCATTCAAACTTGAAAATGTACGCGTTTCCTCTTTGCGCAACAAAATGCGCTGTTTATCGCGCTCGCCGATTATATATTCAGGTCGCCTGTCGCCGCCACACGGCCCGAATTATGTAAATCCGGTGGAATCTGAATAAATACTGTAACGATGCTAACGAAGAAAGAGCTTTTGACGATGAATACATTAAAGCATCTCCGATACGTTATCGCTAACTAACCTCCGCCGCACGTTTTTTCTTTTCGTTTTTATTTCCGCGTCCGGTTGCCTCGTCGGTCGGCGGCGGCCGATATCTGGCTTCAAGGCGAGCATTACGAATGTTTCTCCTTGAGGCAGCTCACGTAGGCAACATCGACTCGACCTATTTCGTGTCCATTCAGGCTACTCGGAACGAGTCTGTCTCGATTCTCCCCCAACCCTCCTCCTTCTCCTCCTTCTCTTTCTCTTCCTCCTCGCCCCGTCGCAGGTGGATGCATGCAACGCTGCACTCCGCTATCTGGTATCTCCTATCAGCTATCTACTCCACTTGCATACTGGATTTAGAATAGTTGGATATGGCAAGGATCGAGGTTAAACACTTATTTCTAGAGCCGCTCCCTCTAAGACTCGTCCTAGATTTCTGTAACGTCAGCGGGTTTCCACGGGGCCCATTATATGCCCGCATCGACCGACCGCGCGCGGCGGCGAGAGCTCCGGAATCCTTTGCGTCGCAAATCACTTCGGTGATAACTCCGCGTGAGCGCTTTAACGCGCTCGAGTATTCAGCGTAATCGCGATTACGCGAGGAAAAAGATCTCGCTCGCTCACTCGCCGACGACATTGAAGAGCGAGGCGCGCAACACACCTTTTTCCATTCGCACGCTATAACACGCCGGGCGGAGCACGTCGTAACGGCGAAACAAATAGAAAACGGCGACGATGGGAGAGAGAGAAGAGACGAGGACTATTCAACGTGTTCTCTCCGCGATTTACATGTAAATCGCGGACGGGTAGTTCGCTGCGCGCCATTTCGAGGTAATTTGGACGATCGCACGCGATCAAATTGGCGGAGTGGTAGAACTCGTAATTGTGAGAATCCGCGGACCGTTAAACGTGCATACACATGCCTCCGTATAACTCGGAGTTACATTGGTTAAAACGAGACTACGTGTGCGCATATATAGCGACGATTATACCGTGACGTACAAGAACGAACTTCCGCGAGGGCCGCGCAGATTCGTCGGCGCAATATATTCCACGGCGAAGAGAAGAGAGAGACGAAACGGATAAGGGAAAGAAAGAACACAGAAAGGGTTGTGGAAAGGAAAGAGGAAGAAGCGCAAAACTGGCGAAACTAAGTTCTCGCCAAGCTCTGCGTGCAACTGCCGTCTCGCCTGTTGTGCTTTGCGCCTGAGGATTTCTATCGAGAGAAGCTGCTGCGCAGCTACTCCAAGTTCCGCGAAATGGAACTTTAGTAAGCCACCTCGTGCGACGATATCTTACTCTCGTGAAGAGAAATACGCAGCGAACGTCACGATGGATAATTTAAAGCTGCGCAAGTTTCAAAAGGAGGTGGAGAAAGAGCGACAATGCGGGTCAATAATTTCTTCGAATGAAGTCTGCGATGTATCAGCGATTCTTCGAAAGATCGTGGGAAAACAATGAACAGCCAGCCGCAGAAGTCAACACAGAAGTATATAAAGCCAGTCATCGACGTGCAATGCGCGGTTTCGACGATTTCTCACGAACGAGAACGCAGGATGTATTCCAGTGACGAAATCGGACCGGGGACGAAGAGCGACGTGGAAGTAGAGCAAGAAGCGCGGGAGCAAAAAGCATTCCCGTGCTCTTTCGCGGAAGCTTCGGTGGATTCACTTGTGTCATAGTTGCGCGCCAAGAATTGAACAACTTTCTTAAACTCGCCGGGACGCTTTCGAAGAAAGCGAGAAAGAGAGAACGAGGCTTCGAAGGCGGGGAAGCGAGGGATACACGGGCCAAAAGAGGGACCGGCGAGCGGCAAAGAAATGAGACAAGAAGCTTTTCCGGGGAAGTAGTTCCGGCAAAACAGAAAACTCGCACGCGTCGCGCGCGACGTCGACGCCGACGACGTGAATGTCCGACTGCGCGGAGAGATGTTTTTGCCGCACGTCCGTCCGGCCGTGTTGCCCAGAAGCTGGCACGCGGAAAAACTTTTTACGAAAGCAAGGAGAAGTGGGAACAAGTCGGCGAAGAAAGAGAAGGAGACGAAGGAGGAGGATGAGAAGGGGAAGAAACACATTGTGCGAAACCTTCGCGAATCCGCATACCGCGCGCACGCTTTCCGCTCGATAGAAAAACAGGTTTTGGTCGATGCATCTCATGCGAGCGAGTATACTCTTCGTTCTTTCTGCCGGCAAGCAAGTTTCCGACGATCCGTCGGGAAAAACCTGAGGGAGATAAATAGGGGTGGGGTCTCCAATGGAATCGGACGGACACCCCAGCGGGGTAGCACTTCCCGAGGCTATTCTTCCGGCTCGCGATCTGTGGTCAGCAAACGAAACGACAAATCGCCGCCGTCCGATCAAACGGTGATTCACAGCGCGGGATCCAGCGCGGAATAGATCGCTAACTGTGAGAAACCGAATGATAGCGGGATCGAGAGTGTGTCGCGAAAACTATGGACGCGGCCAGTTCCCTCCGCGAAAAATGTATCACGATCGGCAGCGAGCCATTCTATCCCGCCGAGCGTGACAATGAAAGTTCGTTTTGCGTTTTATACGAATACGTGCCGGAGGGATTCGTGAAATTGAGAGGAATCGAAGGTACATTTTCACAGACGATAAACTCACCGCGAATTTATTTGCGCTTGCCGGCGCGCTTCTCCACGCGCCATTAAATATTCTCGACTTCGACCAGAGTGTGCACCTTCGTGTATCTCGTAGATAAGAAGCGCCAAGAGTGTGCTTTTTTCTTTTAAAAAAAATCTCCCTTAAGTAGAATCAGTAAAAATTTCACCGATCGATTCAGCGATACACATAGTCTCACCGGGAATCGGTTCTTTTATCTGCTCGAAAATCTGAAATACGCGTTTAAAACGCGACGATTTAAAATATATCGCTACAAAACTGTCAAGTGTTTTGCGTTTATACTTTACAAATACGCGTCGTATTGTCTGTCGTGACTTTTTCTCACTGAAAGATGGCGAAAGTATTGCCTCGCGCGTGATGTTTGTTCTCGCCTCCCTAAAACCAACCGAAGATTGCGTCGCAATCTCTCTCCGTCCTCGTGAGATTTTCGATTTACTTCCGGGAAGCAGGAGTAACGCCTGCGCCGCCGTGTTTGTTCCGGTGGAACGTAGCCATGTACCGGGACAATACTGCACCGGCCGGCTGTCATTATAATGTGTATTTACATAGCCGTGCAAATGCGAGTGAGAGAGAGAGAGAGAGAGAGAGAGAGAAAAGAAGAAACAAGCGCAAATGTAACCGTGTCGTCGAGGATTCAGTAAAATGTAAACTATAATAATTATCCGAGGAAACGCACACTCTGTTATCGCGCATATATAATTTGAAGCATCACGCAACGGATCCGCGTCTGCGCGCAATTTCTCGATTCGCGAAAGTCGGAGAACGTTTCCTAATTGCGAGAGACAGTTTGCCACGCAAACTTTGTCACACGAGTAAGTTATTAATCACGCTCGTCAAAGCGAGCGCACCGATTAATGAGTGGAGTCAATCATTCATTAGGCGTCAAATTAATTCGACGCATCGTCGCGCATACAATAATAGAACCTTTGAATTATGTGCCTCGCGCACACGCCGTATTATAACACCGAATATTCTGATAGTTTATGATAACACCGATCGTGGACAGCGGGCCATGAAATTGCGATGATTAAATCTGCGTGTCCGTAATCAGGCGTTGTGAGCGTGAAACTTAATGAACTCGGCCGCGCGCGTTCAACATCATCAACGCTATTCCGACACACCGCGCGCAAGATCGGGCGAGCAACGGGATTAATCCTGTATGCGAACATATCAGTTTGGGGGGACCGAATGGACGTTCGAAAATGCCGGCGGAAAAGCGTACACTACAGGTATATATATACACAGGTACACTTATACGCGCGCGCGCGCGAATTTAGTCAGACACGTTCGCATTTCCGAATTCTGCCGCGTGTTGCATGCCATCGACATATTTTAGTCGTTCGTTTTCGAAGTGCAACGGCCAATTAATTCGCGCACCTAATTCGAGAGCTAATTAGAGAACGCGGCGAGCGGGCGCGGCTACGGCAAGAAGCCGTGTACTATTTGCAATAAGGGGAATACTGCGCAACTATTCGAGGACTGTTTCGTATGCGAGCCTGGTTACACCAAGGTAACCTAAGTACAGTTCCCTAACTTATATTGAAGATGTTTGGAAGCTTTTGAGTTCGAATTGCCGTGCCGCGCACGATATGGCCGTACTTCGAGTTCCTCTTCTATATATATACATGTATATACACATATATATATATATATATATATATATATATATATATAT